>JAZHYW010026262.1:0-11815 GCA_037355805.1 Ixodes ricinus | reverse complement strand
TCTTTCTTCTGGAGTGAGATGAGAGTAATTTTCTTGAGGACGCCTCCTTATAGATACATCGCGGACTGCTTTACGTAGAAAATACGCTAGAGTACCAATCATTAAACTACACATATCTATAAGATCAACAAACGGCGATCGCGCAAGATTTTGACCGAAAACATGCAGTCTGCAGGGTGGCGCTGAGCGCGACGTTAGCATTCAAAACGTAATGCTCAGCACCAATGTGGAGACCTTTCTCTCCGGTACGCCTTGCCAGTACCTCTGTCTTTTGGGGAAAGAGGACAATCCGTATATCTGAGTGGGTCAATCCGACTCATGTGGCGGTGCATTACAGGCTTCGAAAGTGAAGTAGCGTTTATTTTACGAATGAAATGCGAGACTGCGGAAGAACTCGGTCTTCAACTGAATGACTTCGTTCTTGGGAGACGAGTGGCGAGTGCACGGTAGGCCGTTTTCTCAAGCATCCACGCACTGTTTTACTTTAAGCCTGACCGCTCAGCGGACACTTCGATCCTATGGAGCCACTCAACCGAGCGGCGTCAAAGGTGCATCTCATGACCCTCGTTGTCTTTCTGGCTTTACCATCCCAGGCTAAGCCAACCCGCATACAAAAAATAAGACAAAACGAAAAAAAAACTGGACCCGCGGGATTATTAACGAGGTAGAGGAACTTAGAGGAGTAAACCGGAAGTTCGAAGTGGCACCCCACCGGTTGCGCCATGTTGTACGCCAGGGGTCTCAAACTCATTCAAATGTGGGGCTGATTGCTGCACCCCAAAAGGACGAGGGCCAAAGGAAAGCCCCCTTCTCCGTTAACGCTCGTCCTTCGGGGCAATGTTTTGCTATTTTGGGACAAAATGTAAACAAACCGCAATGTTGTGTCACGGTGCAAACGTCGATTGTCCCAGTAACACCCGTAGAGTTTCTAGAGAAGGTACCTTCTGCTTGCAACTTTTTGTGGGCTCACCGTTTTGCCATCTTTAGCTTTCATCTGCGTATATGACTACATTGGGCCCACGCCTGATGTTCATAAGATTTAAAATACGAACGTACTGGCAGTTTCTAATAGATCGAGGACAAGCTACAAGTGCTCGACCCGTGCACAAATCAATAAACTACACAGGCATGAAGATATCTTCATATGACACTTTTTTTCTTTCCTCGGGATTATTATAGCAGCATTATAAGAAAATACTTCCCTTTAAATGTATTCTGTCAACTAGAAATCCTGAGCTCATGGCTTTATCTTCGGCAGTTGCTCATGCTGAGCAAAAGTTTGTTCAGCCACGTGTATCCCTGACCAAAGAGCTGCTTTTGTAAGGGTAAGGGTAGAGCCGTTCCGGTTGACTTACATGAGAAAGGGCCGAGAAGCAAATATTTAGGCGAAGTAGTACTCCGTTCAACGAAAACAGAATAGTACAAAATG
The DNA here is from genome assembly GCA_037355805.1 of Ixodes ricinus. NCBI lineage: Eukaryota > Metazoa > Arthropoda > Arachnida > Ixodida > Ixodidae > Ixodes > Ixodes ricinus. The sequence goes on along the minus strand of JAZHYW010026262.1, from coordinate 10,386 downwards.
TGTGAGCAGGGTTATATGAGCGGAGCTCTTTTTTCAAGCGAAAATGAATCGACAATATGGAACTATTATTAATGGCGCTCGAGGCATTGGAACGGGGTCTCGAATCTGCGGGAGGCTTGCGGGCCGCAACCCAGAGAGTCGAGGCCGCATGCGGCCCGCCGGGCCGCGTGTTTGAGACCCCTGTTACGCAATAGTGACACACGTCACGTGACCTCACAAGAGACGTGACGGCACCGGTAAGAAGGCAGCGCCCAGAGCTGGCGGATGCGGGTTTGCTCGGTGCGCTGTAGCCGTGATGTGCCACTGCTTTCCGACGATTTCGACTCTTCGCACTCGCTGACGCAGCAATAATGGAGAATATGAAGGAATGAGACTTTATACCCTCTTTTTCGGAAGATCGCTCTTGACCATCTCGATATTAACATCTGTGAGAAAGTATCAGCCGTATCGCCGTACCGGTGCTCGGATTCCCGGATGTGTTCGAGGTTCGACAGAACTTTGAGTGCTTTTACCTACGAAACTTTCGGATTCTCTTAGCTTTAGTTTGAAAGTCCGGGAATGTCCAAGAATCGACGCGAAATGTATGCGCCGGATGTAGGCCCTAGAATTGTTTCAGCCCTATGTAACCGCTTAATCACAGCAACTTTTAGCGAGGGCGCTCCTGCGCATCTTTACGTTTCGTGCTAATCAATTATTTTACGATATAATTGTTTAGCATAAAATATTCGCAGGCTTTCTAGCTTCGTTTGAACGTTGTAATGTCTGCGGATCGAAGCGGCAGGCATATCGTGCGTTGAGGTCTAGGGGAAGTTGTTTCAGCCCTGCGTCACCGAATCAACCATATCAACTTTTAGCGAGGAAGCTCCAGCGAGGGTATTTAACTTTAGTGCTAATAGACGATTCTACATTCGATCGCATACTTTCTTGAAGTGAAAGCTGTGTCGTTTACATGGACGTCCACGCGAACTCTCACAAAAGCATTCGAACCAGTCATTCGAAAAAAAAACTTCATTACTTATTTTCATAAAACAGTTTATTTGCATGTCCTTGGAACTCATAGAACACAGCAAGTCTTCGACATTTTTGATTGATTAGTGCACAAAATGTTGCATCCGATATCCCTTAGAAATTACTACCAGTAGGCTCTTTACCTTGCCGATCGGTATCAACAGTTCACAGTAACCTCCATTGTATAATCAGGCTCCTGTTAGATGACTGTCTAAATCATCATTCTAACATCTATAATCTTTAAAACAAATGCAGCCCCATTCCGTAGAGGTCCAGAGATAGAACCACACTTATGATCAACTCGTTAAATGTAATGCAACTCAGAAATAAAAGATTATCTGCACATCTTTCTTTTTCGTAGGATTTATTACAAGCAATAATTTTTGTTTTCATCAAGAGTGCATTCCATTAGTGGGTCATTTTTTTGCTTGTTTTGAATTACCTGGACAAGTTGACTCATATTTGTGTTCATTCCGTGCCCGAATTGCAGTCTTGTTGAAAAATGTTGACTACCATCCTTTTCTGTCTCTTCAATAGACGCTTTTCAAAAGTGTGGGCGGCCTATACTTCGTTTCACCGTAACTTGGAAAAGGGCGACCGCCACGGCCCCCTCGAGCCAATCAGAGAGACGGAGTGAAGGTCTGTGACAAATCTGTGCAGATGAGAATTTTTATGATATACTGTCATGTGCCTTTCTCCGCCGTGCATATTGGCTCACCGAGATTGTAGCCTTCACCGTTTGCCAAATTGTTATAAAACGAATTACAGTAGCTACAACTCGAATTACCCAAGGCCTTCATACTTTTGCCATTTGTTCGACAAGAATGTTAAGTCAGCAATCACTTTCCACTCGGCTCAGCGCCGATTGGACTCGAATGCTACAGTAACGGTCCGCGTGTACTGGGGCTTATTCGTGTGCTTTACACCGAAAACAGATTGTGACAGTTATGTTGCTTGATGGGGTTTGGCGAAGGGTCAATTGTGTCATACGTAGGGGAAATGTCCTGCTGTATAACAATGCATCAGCACATACTCTTAAACTAGATGCTTAGAGGTGTGTTTGCTTTTGCAACTAACAATTTACGGCAATATTTATTTCTTACGAGTGTAATACTTATTTTCAGTAGCTGGGCACGTTTTGAGCTCATTAATGTCAGTGTGCTATGATGTTATTATAAATGTGTAGCTTTAAGTGTCCTCTCTGGAATGCCTACAAAGGCCCTTGGAGGGAATGAATTAATGAATAACATTTTTACATCACTGGAGTTGCTCTTCGGATGCACCACATGTTCAGGAGAGGTGGAACGAATGCAGCCTCTGCGGCAAGTCTGCCAATCTGGTATGTCCCATTAATTAATATTGAGGGGTCAGAGATGCGAGTGTCCTCAAAAGGTCCAGCGCGTGTAGTAAACACAATTCTGGGTATATAGACTCCGAAGGCGTAAAGGCGAGCGGAAATAAGATTATTTCGTTAGTGTATAAAATCTGTTTATTTTCACTTGAATACATAATATTTGGATTCTAAGGAAATGGTTTTATAACGAGTTATTTCTGTGACAGTCTCGTGTCAGGCGTTCAGTTCGTAGTACCTGTGCTCCTTGTTGTCGGATGACGCTCCTGGCACGTCGGTGTTTAGTTTGGTCAAGCGGCAACTTTGACTGACTAATACCGTCTTGTAATCATACCTCATGTGCCGCCAATGACATCTGATGCACTGAAGCTGCAGGGCTGGCTTCTAATCCGCAAATTTTCCTGGTAGTTTTCGCGTCAATGCTTGACGCTCGGGCATGTATTGCTTGTGCCTTCTTCTGTACCATTGACTTGATGGCTGGCAACAATGTTTGTTTGTTATCAAGCCTCTTCCCACAACTTCCTCTGTTTTCTTTACTCAATTTTCTACTGATATGCTCTGACAAGATGGGGCTGATCAGAGGATATAAGTAGAAAAGCGGAGTGAAGGAAACAGAGAGGAAATTGTTGGAAGAGAGAGTGCATGGGAAATCAGCTTCAACAATATACAGGGCACAAAAACAAGAAATAAAGAAGGAACAGTTGCGTGATAATTCATTGGGGAGCTCATTACTGTTTGAAGCTAGAACGGGGGTGCTAAGAACGAAAACATATAGGCCTCAATTCCAGGAAATTGACAGGCTATGCAAAATATGCAACCATGAAACGGAAACTATAAAACACGTAATTTTAAGGTGCACGGGGCTTCGTCGCACCCTCTTGGCGGGAGGGGGGATGACTACGGATTTGGAGGGGGCACTGAGATTTACAGACATGGATGGACGAATGGATAGGGAAAAGAATTGCGGTATACCTAAAAGGAGATTGGAAGATTGGTAAAAAAGATCTAGGGAGGGGTAAAAAATACAGATACAAATAAGCAACGGAATAGCTTTAGAAGGGGTGACGAAATGTTAAACTTGTTATAACACAATTTATACATATTAAAAAGAAATGAAGGGATAACGAAATATTAGGCTAGGTGGCGGAAGCTGCCACCCGTTACAAAGACTATGGCCATTACCATCCATCCATCCATCCATCCAGCCATTTTACTTCCATTCCGTTATGGCGATTTCTTCTGCACCCCGCGACCACTCCAACTTCTGTAAGTCTCGTGTGGCAAAGTGAAGTCGGGTGATGCTTGGTGTCCACTTTTTAACAACCAACCTTTATATTTCTTCTAGTCACTCAGCAGAATTCTCCATCAAAGTTGGAAATTGTGTGCTTCGTGTAGTGGACACAGATAATTGGTGTCAGAGAATTATTAGGAATTGAACATGGACGACTACCGCCACCAAATAAACTCTCATTGCATTGCCGCTCACCTGCTTTGTCGTTCTTACCTCCCATCGAGGTGATGGGGATCATGAGCTTCGGGGTAATGTCAACACCAGGGACAAAGGCCGTCGAAAATATTCCTCAATGTCCTGCGGTTACTCCACGAGACGTGGTTGAGGGTCGTTCGGCACGAACCCTCGCAGGCCAATTCATTGGTACGGGCAGCTCCGGTAGACATGGTCGGCTTCATGCAGTAGTAGCAAAGTGGTTTTCGGTCGGCCATTCGCAACACCTCCATTTTCCTCGGTGTACTTTGTTCAGCGCAGACCTTCACCCGATGTCGGAAATGCTTGGGCGTTGGGGTGTATCAGTGAATTGGCATTAAATACTAAGGGGCAGCCGGTGGCGGTCATTGTGCCATTGTGGCGTAAGTCGCACTCGGTTCGTCAGATGCCGCTTCGCTCGCAGAAGTCTCCAGTTGAAATGCGTGTCGAGCTTGTTCTGAAACAATCTCTGCAATCAAAGTAAAACCGGGCAACCGGTGGCAGGATGTAGCTTCCTCATCTCCTCCCAGAAAACGTCGTGGATGATGTCACGGATGCCTGGAAGGCTGGTGTCGAAGATGCAGCTGGACGACTCGAGTGTCGAGACGCCGGGAAGTTGTTGACAGTGACTGGCTCGGGCATGCAGTGCACGTTCAATGCTGGAAGCCTCGGTGATATGAACTCTTCGACTGTTGTCGAGGGGTTGCGAACAAGGCTGACGAAGTTGTTGTCCCGCACAAGAGGGACATGGGATTCTTAGCTTTTTGTTTTCTGTAGCATCAAGGTCGGCGTGGGCGCTCGGTCAGGTGCAAAACATTCTCCACGAGGGCGGTGATGCTTTCGTTGGGACCGTGTCCTGTACAGAATCAGGAACTACCGGCTTGAAGGCAGCTCTTTGGTTCGCCGCACACCTGTGCTCCATGAAAGTGCACGTCTACGCCGTAACAGTTTGGAAAACAGCACAGCATCATTTAGCACGGCACGGTAACTAGCAGCTTCAATGAAGCTCTCCGGTGCGCCGCACAACCAAAGTGAGCCTCCGGTCATTTGAACAAAGCGGCACCACGATTGCACATTGCCAAGCACGACTCACACAATTTCCGTAGCCAAACTGTGTATCCAAATACATTGCACACGCCTAACTGCAGACCTCGAAGATTCTGATGGTCAACAAGAGCACCGAAACATCGCTTTAAAATTTATCCTAGAGACATCCGAATCAATCCGAGGTCCGAGCAACACAGGGCTGATTGTCTCTTTCGCGGCAATATCCCCGTCGATCACCAGCGAAATGCACACCGTTCCGCCGTATTTTCACGTACTACCTGCCTGAGACACCACGCTGAACTCTGAAGTCGCTTTCGACCGGTCTCAAATAATTGCTCACGCATTTGAAATCTACTCGCTCAGACCAACAGCAACGAACAAGGCATCCGACAAGCTCTGGCCAATGCTCCAGTCCAGCTGGGGCCATCCGCTGCCTGGGCGCTGCCATCTTTTCTGGGACGTCACGTATTTGGTTTGGGCACGTGACGAGTGGTCTCATTTGCGTACAATGGCAGCGGCCTTGTGTGGGTCACTTTCAAGTGCAGACCGGAACCCCGGTTTATCGCTCAAGACCCTCTACGTCGTTGTGGATCATGGTGCATTCTCTGCGCCTGGTTGTTTTATCATGTTACAAAAACCTCGTAAAAGCGACGAGTGCCATGACGAGGCAGTTTTGTCATTGCTTGATTGGCTCCCTTTTTTCGTAGCGTTGACTGCGGTAGGACTTGATGTGAATCAAAGCGAAATAGTCATCACGCAGTTGTCATGATTGATGGTAATGCGCAGCGCCGCTCGTCCCAAAACCGTCGTTTTTCGTAATTAAAAAATTCCAACAGGAAAATGTTGTTTTTGCATACATGAATTTTGGCTAAACTCGCAACAACGCAAAGCAGAAAACGTCTACAATTTAAGAAAAAATTTCGAAAATATTTGAGCAATGATCTTTAACTTAATAATTAAAATTATTTGCATAAAGAGTAGAAATCGTATAGTGACCCGAACCCAATCTAATGGTAAACCGTTACCGAAACTGCGTTCAAGTGCGCATTCTTTACTATCAAGTCCAAATAAGCCAAGCGGGGAAAAATATATTGGAAGAACTGCAAAAACAAAATTTCTTCGCGTCAGAACTCTAATTGATATTTTGTTAAAATATATAACTTGCATTCGACGATGTTTTGTTTCGTCGGAAAGAAGCTGCGTCTCGCAGCAAAACATCGGCTGCCACCCAGAGACTTCCAGAAGCCCCTGTTTCAAGTAAGTTTTCAGGAGAATATTATGTGCTAGAGTTCAGATGCCTACATTTCAAGGACAACGGGCCCATCAAACTCGGTGGAGCAGGCTATTATATCCTCAATTTGCGAAGAACTATAGCCGAGAAGCCGGAGTGGCGGTGGTGGGTACCAGGTTGTAGAGAAGACAAATTCCGAAGAGGCTGACCTATACGGTGAAGAAAGCCACCTGAACAGTAGCCATGACAGGCATTGGTACCAACAAAACGAATCATAAAAGACGAAAGGCGGAGACGTCTCTTTCCGAAAACAAAGAAACAGCACCAAGGCGCGGTATTCAGAGAGCGAGTGGCGCGCTTCGCAGCTCTAAATTACAGGCCAGGGCTTCGTTGAGTGAGTCGCCGCCATGTGCTTTTTCGGTGCAGAGCCGCTTGACAGGCGCACCCGATTCGCTCGAGCTTCTGCTTCGAGGAATCACGCTCATTGCAAGGGCGCGCTTTCCTTGAAATGAGCGACCTTGAAAGTTCATTCCGACGATGCCTCAGCCTACACCGTGTCTCACGTCGCCACTGGTGACTATGGGTCATTAACGCCGGGACGTGAACAGACCAGCAACTGCCCAAATATTTATCAAGACATTAAGAAACACTTCAAAGTCACGGTGTGCAGGGCGTCCTTGCAGGAAGCGACTTAACCTCGATCGGTGTTGGCACCGACTATGGTTCATAATTAATTACTTACTGGGTAGCTAAATCCCAAAGACGGTTTTGCTTTAGACCTGTAGCCGGTGACAGGTTAAGAACTAAGTAGGTGCTTTAATGATTAAAGCGGTTGCACGGCATTTAATAGGGTATCAGCTTGAAGGTAGAAGATGAGGAGGATCAACGCGAGGAAGAGCGGACGAATAGACCGATCTCGCCAATTAGTTTCGTCATGCCGCCGCTGCCCGCATGGGTCGCGGGAACTGTGGTTTCTGTGCATGCACGACTAAAGTCACTGGATCCTGGGAAAGTAGCGCCATTACCTTGGCTACCTCCTAGCCAGACACAAACGGATACTAACATACAGACGACCAAAACTTCGAAAGGCGATTGTCCACGTTGCCATGGAAATCGCCATTTCGGTCTATTTAAAACTTCGAAGTTTTCAGAGGGTCGTTCTATACCCGTCGCGCCAAGATCACCATAGAGCATCATCGTACTAGAAACGTTCGTCGCAAATATTAGCGTCTTTGCCATTGTGCATGCAATCAACTTATGAAACATGCCCATCTCCAGGGATCTCTTACAATTATATTGTTCTTCTTGAGTACTCGAAAACAGTTCGATAATATTTGAGTGCCTCAAAGCACCGACACAGCATATGTTGGTGGTACGAAGATGTACGCTTGTTTCGCTGGTGTGTGGATGGCAAAAATCTCGGTATACAAGAAACGTCTCCATAAAGCTACCCGTCACCAGCGAATTGAGATCGGATCACTAAGAACGGAGGGCTCAAGAGGAAATTGGTAATTTCATTGACCAAGACGGCGATCATACGGGGAGCTTGGCGCTACTTTCTCAGGATCCATTGACTTTATTCGCGACAACCACGCTGGAGCTCTGCGCGAGCACCAAACGAGACGGTGCGAGCCATCTCGTGGACTGGTTCCTGTTCAAAGTAAGCTACAGTCAGTGGCGGCGTAACGCATACCGGGAACGCTTAGTGAGATTGGTTTGCTAGTGGGCTAGAGAGTGCGCTAACGGTTTTCTCTGCAGCCAGTGGTTCGTATCGACGATTGCAAGCAAGGCGACTGGACGCCGCCATGTCTCTGTTCGTGCAGACAAACCCGTGCAATTGCAAGCTTGTCAAAGCTGTGTTCAGGAGCAAGCTGCACATGCTTGCTATGAATGGGGCGCCACTTAGGGAGCCATGCTTGCAATAGACCGGTCTCACTAGCCAGTTTGATTACGCCACCACTGCCGCAATGCATTGAGGGAACTTAAGTTTTCTGCGCGTGCCACACGCTCTCTGGAGCTCTGCGCGTGTGGAGCACGAGACGGCACGAGCCTTCTCGTGCATTGCCGTTTGCCTCCTGTGAACTAAAGTTATGGCCGCGTCACGCATGCGCCGAACGGTTGTTGAGATCGGTCTATAAACCTTTTTTTCTCCAAACACCATCAGTATGTATCAAAGTCAAAGTCAAAGTGTTATTGGCTTCATGTAAAGACACCCGAGAGCGTGAGGTAACCAAAAGGGAGAAGCCCATTCGCCAAGTGCTGGCTGCCTCCTCAGGTGCGAGATAACAACTGCTGAATCATGATAGTGATGGAGTGTATGCACAGGTGAATAGTGTGAATTATGACATTGATGATGGGGTGATCAAGAGGGTGAAGAAGAGCGTCGGGCCTAAAAGCGGTCTTCGCGGGGACACCATGTGCTGCTGACTTCTAGCACATCAGTATCGAGCGCCTGGCGAGGGCCCCCTGCTTGCCCAACATGCAGACGGTCCGGCCGAATTTCCGGTGACGCAAGGAGTCCAGCGCACCTGAGGTGGGTCTCTGGAGACTGGCGCCGGTTTTGGCTAAGCGAGCGGTCTTCGCGAAACTGGGACTTGATGTCTCCCAGCTTGCGGTCGAGGTTGTAAATGAGCAGCTTGAGCACCCTGTCGATCGAAGACATGGTGGGTGCCACTGGTCCGATTGGTTCTCTGACAATGAAAAAAAAAACATGTCTTACTTCCAGGTGGCTTTCTCTTCTTCCAGATTGCCAGTAAGAAACAAAACAGCAACAACAAAAAAACAATGGTATTTTTAGGGGACCATGAAGATAATTTTTTCAATTGTTCCTTCATAGCAGTAACCCTCCACTCAAAAACGAAATGAAAAACCACGTGATTGTGACGTGCTTGGGCACCGGATACGACGAGTCCATGCTTCTACCATGCTTTTTAAGCAGACCATAAAATTTGTCATAGTGATGATAAGTGCCGTCACAACCTCTCTGGCTACGAACTGAAATCCAAATATTCGTCGACGGATTGATAAATAAGAAGCGAATACGTCCGAGTGACGTAGTTCTCATGTCGAATACGTGAGCTGGGTTCGGCTGACGTGCAAGGGCGCCGCGGATGCTTCGCGGCGAAAAGAAGGAACGCTCGAAGTAAAAGATAAGAAATAGTCTGTTACATTTTTAAACTTTCGTACCGGAAAGCAGGATTTCGACCTAGTCAAACTGGCCTTTCGGAAGTCACGTGCAATTCGTTAAAAGGTCTGAAACACTGAAAGATGGGGAGAGAAGCAACACCACAGAATGTGAGGATTCTAATACTACAAGAGCTAGAAATAAAGTGTCATTAATAGAGTTTCCAAGGTTAAAACACTGGTGGCGTCTTTTCGTGTCCGTCAGTGTGCAGGGATTCTACAACTTCCAACAGAGGGCACACTTTCAAAAGGGTTTCTTCTCCAGCCGTCTGCTGCGACTGGTCAGCGCACAGTGTAGGTCAGCGCCGCGCCGCTGACCAATCGCAGCATACGGCTCTGTCCCGGTACCTTGGTCCCGCTTGGCTTTAGTCCCACCATGTACCATAGGGCCTCAGATGAACGCCAAAAAGAACCAACAGGCGACGAGGTGTGTTCAAAGTTTTAATATGCTCGTTAACCAACTTGTCTTCACCAAGACGTTAAATCGTACAGCCGAATGCGCTCGCTATTGACCACGACAGGTAAACATATCGATGGCGCCAACAAGCATCTCGCCGCTAATTCACCTTTCCATAAAGGCGTGTGAGGGCGCGTTCATTGATATGTTTGTGAGTTATGCATGTGCATATTCTGGCTGGCCAAATTTGCGAGCGTGCGCTGGCTGGACTGAGATGTAGCTCGTGCTGACTGTGCTTTTGTAGAAAGTGAAAACCTGTATACAGCATCCTAGTGTTTACAAATTCTCAGCCCAGCGTGCCGTCTCCTCAGCCAAGCACGCGCATTACCGTCGCTTCGAAAAGCGAGTACAGAATGCGCCATATGCACGAACACTGAAATTAAGAAGAGGGCCATTAGTCCTTTTTCAAATAAGTCTATAACTTTATTTTTTTTAAGGAGCGTGTGGGCATAGCCATTTTGAGTGTTCAAGCGTATGGCGCTTTCTTTGCTCGCTTTTCCGAAGCGACGAACACGCATTTGCTGGGCTGTGAAGATCGCAAGCTGTGCTGCTGATAATTTGTAAACTTCGGAATCATCTATGCTCCGCACCCAATGCTACATGCATGAGAGCTCGAGGTCGCTGAT
>JAZHYW010026261.1:0-216030 GCA_037355805.1 Ixodes ricinus | reverse complement strand
ACTTTGAGTAGTCCGCGCAATTTGGGGCTTATTTCTTTCCCGGTCTCGCATAGCGCGAAACCTTGAACACTTGAAGGTACACGCCTGGAAGGCAATGTACGAGTGAATCCCCGCAGTTGACGTAACCAACGTTCACTATGACAAACAGAGGCACTCGCGCACGTTCAAACGACCTAAGCGCACATCATGAAACACCGCAAATATTCGTTAACGGGGCATGAAAAGAAGAAAAGGACATCAAAGCCTTATTTTAAATCCCCATCCCCTTCTCTTCAGCCAAAGGAATACGAAAATCAAAAGAACCAGACATGGCCCGCTCTCAAGAGGACTCGTAAACCTTCTTTCCGTGTCGCTAAGTGCGGCCACGTCCCCGACTCATTTGTCCTCGTTAAGAGCCGGAACGGCTTGCCCGTCGGTCCCCCGCTGTGTTCGCTCTTCGACTCGGTTACGATTTAGGGTCGGGGATCATCCGATGCTTCGTGTCATCTCCAATCAGCGTCGATGGCCGTGCCCTTTCAAATGGGACACTCTCTTTACTTACTGTTGCGCGCGTTTGCATAAAGCTTCTGTATCTGGCAAAAAGTGGCGCCTTCTCTGACCCTCCTCCTCCAAAACATCCTCCTTATACCCACGTCTAACTTCCGCTTTGCGACGGAGGCGCCCTCTGGATGTTGCCCAGCGTATTGATATCTCGGTCAGACTCGAGCTGCGTGATGCCGGTCGTGTGGACTTCTCCCGTCATATAAGTGTGGCAGTGAGCCCGCTTAGAGCCCGCATTCGTATCCGACCGCCCTGAAGCCGCTCTATTCGTCCAACCGTGGATCCCGAAGGCGTGTTAAATAATCGTCCCAATCGTCCCTACCGAGGTGCATTATCGGTACGTGTCTCGTGACTGTCTGTCCGCCCTTCGGCTTCGCATGCAGAAACCGCGAGTCGTTTTAGAACGCAGCGCTTAGGCGCTCGTTCCCCTGTTTCGCGGCGTCGACGTCGGCGTCGTAGTTGGAACGTCCAGCGTAACAATTCAGTTCCCGCTAGAGCGAGGAAAATGACGTCACATGACATCGTACCACGTCACCTATGACCAAATTCAGTTTCTCCGCCAGATTTAGCGGGAAAATTGACGTCGCGTGACCTCTACACCAACTCAATTCCCTGTTAAATTTAGGGGGAAACTGAATTGGTGTTCAGGTCATGTGACGTCACTTTTACCGCTAAATGTAGCGGGGAAACTGAATGCGCAGGTTATGGAGGAGCAGGGGGCTGATGAGGAGGAGGAGGAGGGGAGGGTACGCAGGAGGAGGAGGGTATGGAGTACCCCTGCCTCCTCCTTCATACCCTCCCTTCCGTACTCTCCACCCCTTCTCCTCAAGAGTGCGCTCTAATATCTCATAACAGAGATTTGTAAACGTATTTCAATTTTTTAGAGCGCAGCTCTTAGGCGCCCGTTCTCCGGTTGAGCGGCGTCGCCGTCGGCGTTACCGCGCGTTGCATTATGGTTCGTTCCCACAATGACGTCACGTGTGATGTCACGAGGGTAAAATTTTCCCGTTAAATATGGCGGGAAATTTTTCCGCTCAACTGAGCGGGAAACTTTTTCCGCTAAATGTAGTGGAGAAATTTTTCCCGCTTGATTTAGCGGTGAAATTTTACCTTTTTACGTCACACGTGACGTCACGTGAATGAATGTGACGTTACGTGAAGTTTAGCAGGGACCATTTTATTTATTTCATAAAACTACCAGCCTAGTAAAAGGCCACGGCAATAGTATGCTGTGGAAGCCGCGAGGTCCTTCCACGTTATTTAAAGTGAGGACATGGAAGGAGACAAACCGAACCACGTGTCTGCCTGTGATGGCGGCGTCAGAGCGTTCTTGCACGAGTTCTTCGAGGCGCGTGCGTGTGCTGGGCCTCGAGCCATCTCTTTTATTTTGATAAGAAGAATGGAACTGTGGGTGCGTGGCACCCTACAATGCACTACAAGTAGAACACGTGTTGAGCGCATAACAAAGTGGATCACAGAACAAAAAGAGCTTTTTCTGTTTGTTTTTTTTCGCAAAAACTCATGTCGAGCAGAGTAAAAAGCTCATGGTTAACAGAGTAAAAAAAAAAAAAAAAAAGATTGAGCCGCTATTGTGGCACTTCTAGCCTGGGAGTTTCGGTACTTTGGGAACATTCAGTGACTCTAGCAGTAGCCATAGAAAGCAATTTCCACGTTTTGACTCGTCGCTAAAGGGTGGCGCTGCCATCGTATTTAGCTCAGTCTCGGTGGACGTCAGCGGTCCTGGTTGGAATGGTGAGTTTTCCAACTGAGTGTTCTAGTAATGCAGCTTTTAGAGCGCATTGATGAGGCGCCCGTTTTCGGGTCGAGCGGCGTCGCCGTTGGCGTCGGCGTAACCGCGCGCGTTGCATTATGGGACGTTTCCTCGCTAAAGTTAGCGGGGAAATTTTCCCGCTAAATTTAGCCGGTTACTTTTTCCGCTAAATTTAGCGGGAAATATTTTTGCACTTAATTTAGCAGGAAATTTTTCCACTAACGTTAGCGGGGAAATTTTCACGCTAAATTGTTTCTCCGCTTAATTTAGCGGGGAAATTGGCATCACGTGACCTCAACACCAATTCAGTTTTCCCGCTAAATTTAGCTGGGAAAAGGACGTCACCACTTCGTGTCACGTCACCCATGAAAAGATTCAGCAGAAGGAGGAGGAGGAGAGGAGGAGGGGGAGGGAAGGGATGAGGGTATGGAGGAGGAGAAGGTGGGGCATATCCTCCTTCTCCGTACCCTCCCCTCCTACTCCTTAAGAGCTGCGCTCTAGTTTCGCATTACAGAGATTTGTAAACGTCTTTCATTTTTATACCTTCCCCTTACATTTTTCCGTCCTCCTCTTTCTTATTCTTGTTTGTTAAAACGTGAGTTGCTCTGCTAGTCAGCGCCCGTTCGGGAAATCGGTGGCACGTCAATAAAGAAAAAAAAAAATCGGTGGCCGAGTGTGTTAGCGCACACTAGGCACACCAGCTCGGAGCACGTGGAGCGAAAGCTCGCGCTGCAGAACCCAGGGATCTAAGGGATCCTGGGTTCAATCCCCACCCTGCCCGTTTCGATCTGGATGAGCATCGTACCGGCGTGCGGTCGTGTATCACTTTGCCTGATGCACGTTAAAGACCCCAGGCTAGCGGTTGTACCGCACTGGCTGAATTGCTCATCTACAGTGGGTAACAATGTCGCCATGTTCTGGCAGACTAAACTCCTGCTGCATAAACAACTAACGACTAATTTGTTTTTTGTTTCAGCGCCCGTTCCGTCCACTTCTACTAGTCCTCGTCCTTAGCGCTGTCTGTGTCCTAACGACAAACACATGCGGAAAAACGTTTACGGTTGACCATTTTCATTTGTAATATATGTGCTATTTCAGCCGAGCTTTCGTGGAATCGAACCTTGTTGGGACTTTCAAATAATGAAAAGAGAGAAATGAAAAAAGAAAAGGGGTTTGGGGGTGGGGGAAAAAAACTTCAAATCTTGACTCCCTCAAATTGGCTAAGCTTCAACGGCCCCTTTCTTCTTTGGAGAACTGTATTTAAAGTCGTTATTGAGATACAAAAAACGTTCGATTATATTTTTATTTGTTGCCGCGGTCCAGACTTCCAAGTTCGCTGAGTACCCCTTTCTTTATTTCAGCTTTTTTTTTTTTTAAGTCGCTTAACAGATTTTTTACGAACGCGGGCGAACAAATGGCGCGCTCTCCTATAGACAAGTACGGCTCAAGTTTCGCCGCGCGTATGCAGCGCCGCTTTCTCCCCTGGCGGGTTTTACTCACATTTCAGCGGCGTACACGGCGCACGCCGCGCACGCTCTTTCCGGAGGTTCGCTTGTCGTACGGTCGTACGCACGTGGTCGTACGCTTATCGCCGCCTCGCCGTGATGGACACTAGCGCGCCCAAGGCAAAAAGACAGGGCACTCGATATTGTTGTGTAGTTGGCTGCCACAACAGTGTTTTAAACACGAAGGGGAAGGAGCCTCCCGTGAAATTCTACGCGTTTCCCGGCAAGTGGTTCGAGACAGACCGCCGAGAAGCCTGGATTAGGGCTGTGCGGAGGACAAAGTGAGTGACCGTTTCTCTGCCTTTCTCCTACGATTCAGTAGCTCAACTACACTAAGTTACCTTGTTTTTTAATAGCCCTGATGGCTCCCCGTGGCTGCCGAAAAAAGACTCACGGATATGCAGCCGGCACTTCGTAAACAACGCGAAGAGCGAGAGCCAGGCTAACCCAGCCTACCTGCCGACTTTGTTTCCTGACGCTTACAAAAGGCGGAGGGTAAGCGGTGAGAGACACGAGAGGTAAGGTGAAGCGGAGAATCGACCACCTTTCGCACTGACTTAAACGCACCCTCCTTTTACCGCAGGTGGGCGAAGCGGAGTCGATCCGCTGCTCGAAGTTCGACCCCGCCACATCCGCCCGAGGGGTCTTCACCCGTGGACGTGCTGTCGAACGTGTCGGCGAACGAGAGCTCGCCAGACACGAATGCTGCCGCCTTAGAGGGGGGCTTGCTGCTTTTGGCTGAGGTGGCGGTCGACGCTCAGCAGCTGCCGTTGACTTGCGTCGCGGTTAGTTGTCTTCTATTTTGTGGTTGTCTTACAACGTGCAAATCGCACGAGTACTGGAAAGTTGATGACGTTATTTCACCTTTTATCTTTTTTTTTTCGGACTTTGCAGGAGACTCAGACAGATCCTGTGTACTGCAAGGGTCCTTTGCAGCTCATGCTGTCTGCTACCGATGGAACCCATGGGTCCACACAAGTCACTCACATTGCTCAAGCAGACAAGGTGATTTTTGTGTCCTCAATGCAACATACTCTGAACTTGTTCGATAGGTTCATTGAAAAAGAAGTCAGAAAATTACAATCCAATTTTGCAACTTAAAAAACCAAAGCAATAAATTTGTTGACACACTTAACATGCTGTTCACCCCTCTAACATCCGCAGCGGAGCTGCACTCATCCAAAGCATTTGAATTTGTATCGCCGATTAGTCCTGAAGTACTGCTTGCGCTACTTCTCCGGACCACCGGTACTGAACTTTTGTCTGATGGCGACAAAGCAGATTTATTGTTAGAAAAATTGAGCCATGTTACTGAGGGCTGCCATGAGGAAAGCTGATTAAACGTTGCAGATATTTCTTAGTAAATCCTCGTTGAGTGGGTTGTAATAACTTCTGTCAATTGAGCATTGCTGCACGAACTATCCATCAGTGAAGAAGCTGTTGCCACATCCATGTTTAGTGAAGCAGGGTGCTCAAATACGCTGTTCCTGCAACTTTCGAATTGCATGAAACGTCAATATCCACTCAGTGTGCTAACTGAAGCATGTCAATGGTTCCTTGACATGTTCATTGACAACTGTGCCACAACTACTTTCATCTTACGTCACTAGGTTCTAATGAGCAGTACGCTAAACACCATTACAGCCACAAAGCACTTTAGGTAGTTAATGCTCGTTTTGTTGCAAATGTTTCAGGGCTGGCCAAATTATTGCAGGGCATAAAAAAAACGTTGCCCCTCCCGTTAATGACATTCGCTCAAAGCGAGGGTAAAGCCAATGAAGCTAAACGCAGTAGAGCCATGTAGTAGACATTTATTTAAAAATATTCTTTCTTTTCTTAGAGTAGAGCAATGCTTTCAATATTTATAAATGGTCTATTTCTATTCTAGGTCACCCATCCTGAAAAGACGTGGGCAAGGAGGTGCGGCTTCCTTGGGTACGAGTCTCTGAAGTCGTCCGAGCAAGCACTTCAGGACCTCTGCGGTGTTACAATGACGGTCTTCA
Organism: Ixodes ricinus; assembly: GCA_037355805.1. Classification (NCBI taxonomy): domain Eukaryota; kingdom Metazoa; phylum Arthropoda; class Arachnida; order Ixodida; family Ixodidae; genus Ixodes; species Ixodes ricinus. The sequence continues at coordinate 210,211 of JAZHYW010026261.1, read as the reverse complement.
GCATCTTGCTCAATCTTCTGCCCGATCAACGGTACAGGTCGTCAGATGTGACAAAAGAGGACAAATTGGTCCTGTTTCTGATGAAACTTAAGCTAGGTGTAAGCTTAACGGCACTGGGTGCCATTTTCGGCATAAGTAAGTCGACTGCCTCACGGGTGTTCAGGCTTACACTAGATTGTCTTAGTGTAAAGCTAAGGAAGTGGGTGTTTGTTCCCCCGCGGTGTGCAATCAAGGACACTCTCCCGGAATGCTTTGTTCAGCATTACCCCCAGTGCACATTTATAATTGACTGCACTGAAATCCGGACGGAAACCCCTACAGATCCAGAAGCACAACATTACCTTTACTCGAACTACAAGGGATCCTACACCTTGAAATTCCTTATCGCAATCCTTCCAAATGGCATGGTGTCATTCATTTCGAAAGTTTACGGCGGCAGGCACTCTGACAGTTTCATTACTCGAGATTCGGGATTTTTGTCACTTATCGAACCGGGTGATGTGGTGCTCTGCGACAAGGGGTTCCCTGCTATAAAAACCACTATGGCAGACGAGGGCGCTGTTTTAGTGATGCCTCCTTTCAATGTCGGAGGAGGGCAGCTTTCCAAGGAAAACATGGAGACTACTTTAATTATCGCCCAGGTGCGCATTCACGTGGAGAGAGCCATTCAGAGGCTGAAACTGCACAATGTGTTGACAAACCGTGTGCCACTGACTCTTGTTCCACAGATGGAAAAAGTGATGCAGGTCTGCAGTGCACTCGTCAACATGCAGAGCCCAATCATAAAGTTGTAAAGAATGAAGACGAGCTGTTTGGGAAATGACCTAATCGTAAACCACTAGACAACAGTAAAAAATATTTGGGAACAGCAGCATTGGCAAGAGTTTTATGCCATCGTTGATAATTGTTTTTCCTAATTTCCGGTTCAGAAAAACTTTGGTCAGTAACCAGTCAGTCACGCGACTAAAAATATTTGAAGCGTGACATGCAATTTTTAAACATTTGTCAAATGTATACAGACACTATTTCATTGGAACACTTTGCTATGAGCATTGTTAAAAAATAATCACAAATGTAAATCGGGTCTTTTTTTAGTGCATTTATTTTGAAAAAAGATTCTGTATTGTATAGTGCAAAAGATGTGCCAGCAGTACTCATGGCTGCAGAGGAACAGCCGCAGGACCTTACAAGGGGGGTGCAACGATATCCGGACTTCAGTCAAAAATTTGTGGGAGTTACCCTCCGACACTTTTGAAGTAAAGAACAGAAAACCGACTTCGCCTGTGCGTCCTAGTTAGTGTAAAAAAGGTAACTATTGGCATTTCTGGCACCCCTCAACTCACTCCTAGTCTTCAGGGTCACACCTGGTCGCACTCCTAGTGACGTAATTCGGGTTGCCGTGTAGTATCCCGTGTGCTCTCTCGGGGACGCTTACTCTCCCTTTCTTTGCTGACATTAGCGGGCGTTATGCTGCAGCTTAGAGCCGAGCGAGGTCACGTAATCTTTTCTCCGTAGTTCCTTCGGCTGCCACTTAAGGCTGCAGGTGGGGGAGAAAGCTAGACTTTGGCTTTGCGATTATGCAGCAGAGTCGCAATATTTTTTAATGAAGGAGGTGTTTTCTCTATACTCTGGAACACGATAAACAACGTAAAAATGACGAGAGGCAAGTTCTTTTAATCCTAAAATCGTTGCACCGCCCCTTTAAGTGTTCTTTTTATTCTCCTAAAACTTCACTGACATTTCATTGCGTTTCCTCGACCGCATACCAGCATCACTTGGTGGTAAACGAAAAATGTTTTTTAAAACCAAAGAAAAGAGAGACGTATGTCAATTTTAGCTCATATGGCGAAAAGAAGTTTCCCATTTAAGTCGTCTTCGAGAGTTCCTCAAGTAGGTAAGAGAAATAAAAGTATTCAAGTTTTGGGACGACCTCTGAAAGGAAGCTCATGTCTCTGTCTACAAAAAAACTTGTCGTCCTGCTGGGGGCTCCAAGGATAAAACACTGCTTGACTGAGGTTCATGATGTAAAGTTGGAGCTGTAGTTGAGTATAGTAGCTGTGGGATTTCTTGAGGGTCAGCTCGCCAGCCTGGAAATCGATGTACTCCAGGACAGTCTTTCCCTCCTTGTCAATGATGGGTGCGTTTTTACACCTTTCTGGACACTTAATTTCCACAACCACAGTGTTTCCTTGGTACCGCATGAGCCCGTCGGGACTGCAAGCGAGCCATGGTTGCTCCGGCAGCACGACAAGTCCAGTCTGAAAGATTTAATGATTTGAGCTGATGGTGGCCCAAACAGTTGGACAAGTTTGGCTGAACACAAAGCTGCCAGGCTCTGAACTATTGTTTATTTTCTTCCTAACAAAAAAATAAAAAGCTTTAAAACATTTAAAATTATGTTACAACATACTCGCAAATATAACACAGTTAGGGCTGCAGAAGCCTTCACTTCACAGAATTCATGGTATCGGCTTCATCGGGCCGCTGAGTTGGCCTGACAATACTTTGTCAAATTTTCATAGAATATTTCTTCAGAAGTTTGGCATGTGACGAACTTCGCCCGATTTGGCATGTCACTGGATTGCACTCCAAAATACAGATGTAGGGTAGACTGAACCACTTATGGATCAGAAGCAGTTTTTATGATTTCATGTGACAAGATTCAATGACATCTATGTAGGTCATTACCAAAGGCCCATTTCATACAGATGTGACGACAGAACCCCAGCTGCCAAACCGATGTGTTGTTTTTCCTTGCCATGCAAGAATGTATCTTGAGGTCAGCAGCTATAAGATGCTGTGTTTGTCTAGCTCTGATGCCCAAAGGCACCAGCTCTTTCAAGAAGTTTGCAATTCTTGTTGGCTTGCAGTCATAAAGGGTCTTCGAGATTTGCGGCACACATACCTCAAGAATGGGAGTCTGAAGTTTCTGCTCCAGTGCCTTCCGTGCCTTGGGTTCGTTTTGAAGACCTACGTACAATGAGCAGAATTATTAATAATGTAATGTTAAATAAAAAGAACACAAATAAAACATTATTCCAGGCAGGTGGCTTTCCCCAACATCTGTATGCGACTCTTTAATTGTGCCGGCAGCAACTTCAAGGTTTGGTTATTATCAAACTTGTTGCAATCTCGGCTGATGACACATGAAACTTTTTACCATATCGAGTGGCAGCAGTTGAGAAGGGTTTTTGTGTGTCATCTGCTGCGCCAAGACCTGGGGTAGCTTTCTCCTGGTGCGGATAGAATGGCAGCTTGAGCTCGTGAGGCGATACTTTCGCTCTTCATGCCATCTGGTCAAAGTGTTAAGAATGGAACCTTCGGCGACCTTCTTCCGAGTTTCAACGCGGCGGAAACGAGTCATGATCTGTCCGGGAACGTCGCCTGCTGGACGGGGCCTACGCGAAACGAGTCTCGAGGAGTACGGACCCGGCGCCTACGTGTCTGCGCCTGCGGAGACAGGTCTCGACGTGCCCGTGACGTCAACGGGACGTGTGTGCGTGCGTGCGGCTTGGTGCGCTCCGGAAGGGGAGAGAGGCCGGGCCTAACTGCGGAGAAGACAGGTCTCGACGAGTCCGTGACGTCAACGGGACGTGTGTGCGTGCGTGGGGCTTGGCGCGCTCCGGAAGGGGAGAGAGGCATGACCTAATTGCGGAGGACCATGGCTACGACGCACTTCTGGCTACGACGCGGCGGACTTTGCTACGACGCACTTGACGGCGGGTTGCTGCTGCGCACCTGCTGCCCTGGCGGGGAGTGAGGGAGAAAACGGACCCTATATAAGGCGGAGCGCGAGGCTGCTCAGGAGTTCTCTCGGATTTGACGACTGTATCGCAACCATGTAATTAAACCGTTCGTTACGTTACCAATTCTCCCACCTCCACTGGACCCCTGGGTTCTTCACTTCGGGGAATGGTCGTCGTCACGAGCCAGGAAGCTCCCGGACGTGCGGCATAAACCCCGCCTCTAACAACTGGTTGGCAGCGGTTGGGATCGGACCATGCGACATCGTGCTACATCTGCGGGTGAGCGTTTGGACTTTGCTTTGAGATTCGCCAGGCTTCAGATTATGGGTAATTAATTTTGAACTGCTGGGAATCCTTAGTGTTTGACTCGTGCGCTAGGTTTAGGTACAACCTCGCGACAAGTTTTAGAACAAAGCCAAAGCTAAAGAGCAGCGATCATGGATCTAATGAGGTTACTGAGAACAGATTTATTCTGTTTATGTGAAGAATTGGGTGTGGAGGTGGAGCAAAAGATGAAGAAATCTGAGATCAGTAAAGCGATTTCAGAGAGCGCAGAAGCAGAGGAAATTAAAATTGCGTGGGAACTGCTTCTGAACGCTAAGAGCGAGGCTGCAGCGAGAGAGGAACGAGAGCAGGCTGCAGCGAGAGAGGAACGAGAGCAGAAGCAAGCTGCTGCGACAGAGGAGCGAGCGCTGAAAAGGCTAGAGCTCGAAATTGAACAACAGCGATTAAACTCTCAGAACAGTAGAGTTGGGACTCCGGTGCGAGCAAGTGAGACCGAGTCGTATCAAATGAAGAAGCTCATGCAGCCGTTTAAAGTTGGGGAAGACGTGGGCCTGTTCTTAGTGAACTTTGAGAGGACATGTGAGAAGTTGAGCTTCGCCCCAGAAACGTGGCCGCAACGGCTTTTGACTTTGTTGCCCTGTGAGGCTGCAGAGGTTGTCGCGCGCCTTAGTGCTGGAGACGCGGACGACTACGACAAGGTGAAGTCCAGCCTTTTGAAACGGTACCGCCTTTCTGCCGAGGCGTTCCGTCAAAGGTTTAGAAACGCATCCAAAAAGAGCAGCGAGGGCTACTCGGAATTCGCTTACGGGCTTAAAACCAATTTGATAGAATGGTTGAAGAGCGAGGAAGTGTACGAAAGCCGAGACAAGGTAGTCGAGTGTGTGTGCCTCGAACAGTTCTTTCGTAGCATTCCGCAGTCAGTCAAGCTCTGGGTGCAGGACAGGGTAGGAGTCGACACTGTCGAAAGGGCCGCTGAGCTAGCCGAAGAGTACGCAACGCGTAGAAAGCTGAGCGGAGAGGAAAGCGAACCCGGCCGGAGCGATCAGCGCAAGACCTTCCGACAGGGAAACGGCTCGCGAGAAAACGGGCCCGAGAAGCCCGAAGCAGGACAAAAGGTCCCAGAAAAGAGCGCAGAACACTCGAACGGAGACGAGGCGCGGAAAAGCCAAACAGGGCAGTTCGAGGCTAGGAAGCCGTTCCTGTGCTACAACTGTCAGGAGCCGGGACACACAGCGGCCAGATGTAAGAAACCGCGGGTTGTGTTCTCGACCGTGACCGGTAGTGACGAGGACCTGGAGCTCCTTCGTCCCTATCTTCACGAGCTCCAGGTAAACGGAAAGCCGTGCAGGGTGCTTCGGGACAGTGCAGCGACGATGGACGTTGTTCATCCGTCGTATGTAACGACATCCGATTTTACTGGAAAGGTAGTTTGGATCAAGCAGCTGCTCGAAAAGCACAGTGTCTGTCTGCCTATGGCGACGGTAAGGATAACTGGCCCGTTCGGAGAGCTAGTGACAGAGGCGGCTGTCTCGCAAACAGTCCCGTTGGAGTATCCTTATTTGTTTTCTAACCGGTCAGAATTCCTGCTGCGCGAGAGGGGTCAACAACTGGGAGAGGGACTAGTTCAGTCAGGTACGAGGTCCAAATCGCGTCAGCTCGCCCCTTTGTTGACGAGTGATCCAGAGCCAGAGGCAGCTGTCGGGGAGCAGGCACTACCAGAGTTCGAAGGCAGAGAAACGGGATGAGAGGGACCAGGTTGTAGAACAGCCTGACCTCGTAGCACTAGAAAGTGTACGCCGTCCCAACGAACCGGCGGAAAAGGCGGAGGAAGACGGGATCAGTGAAAGATCTCTCGTAGCTCCGGCGTCACGTAACTTTGGTCCTCTGCTACGAGTAGACAGAGTGTCTTTGACAGTCGAGCAGAAGAGCGACCCTAGTGTGTCAGGGTTTCGCGGTACAGCTCAGGAGATTGCTAGGACCAATGTGACGGGGCATGAAACAGGCGGATTGTTTTATCGGCGCTATAAGGACCGCATTTTCACGTCTAGAAATCACGTGAAAATCGATCACTACGACTTCAGGGCAAGAAAAAGGAAAGGCAAATTTAACGGCAATGCCGATGGGTTGAGCAGATTTTTCTGGCATCACGAAAAACAGTAGGGATGATCTCAGAGGTCTCCGTCATCCACGGGAATGAGGATCAAAGTGGGGGCACTTCGTTAAAACCCCAACAAGACCTCACAAATTGCAAAAAGTTTTTGTCTTTTGTATTTTGTTCATAGTGACCTCTTTGGAAAAATGAGTTGTGTTTTGGCGACAGCGGGTCTCGATACCCGCATTTGTCCTAAGGTTTTAAATTTGTAGTTTTTTTTGCAAATTTTTGTAATCCGTAGTCCAGTCTGGCGGGTCTCTGGCGAATTCCGAGCGTTTGACTGCGGTGTGGCGTGGTGTTGTGTGGGACGTTTCCGCTAATGCCTCCGTTGTAAGAGGTTTGGGAGTTTGTTGGGTGCTTGCAGCGTCTTCTCAAGGCCTACTCCAAGCCCACCTCTTCAGGCCAGCGATCGTACCACCGGCCTTTCGAGGTTTCCCTGGCCCCGGAGGGGCTGTTAAGAATGGAACCTTCGGCGACCTTCTTCCGAGTTTCAACGCGGCGGAAACGAGTCATGATCTGTCCGGGAACGTCGCCTGCTGGACGGGGCCTACGCGAAACGAGTCTCGAGGAGTACGGACCCGGCGCCTACGTGTCTGCGCCTGCGGAGACAGGTCTCGACGTGCCCGTGACGTCAACGGGACGTGTGTGCGTGCGTGCGGCTTGGTGCGCTCCGGAAGGGGAGAGAGGCCGGGCCTAACTGCGGAGAAGACAGGTCTCGACGAGTCCGTGACGTCAACGGGACGTGTGTGCGTGCGTGGGGCTTGGCGCGCTCCGGAAGGGGAGAGAGGCATGACCTAATTGCGGAGGACCATGGCTACGACGCACTTCTGGCTACGACGCGGCGGACTTTGCTACGACGCACTTGACGGCGGGTTGCTGCTGCGCACCTGCTGCCCTGGCGGGGAGTGAGGGAGAAAACGGACCCTATATAAGGCGGAGCGCGAGGCTGCTCAGGAGTTCTCTCGGATTTGACGACTGTATCGCAACCATGTAATTAAACCGTTCGTTACGTTACCAATTCTCCCACCTCCACTGGACCCCTGGGTTCTTCACTTCGGGGAATGGTCGTCGTCACGAGCCAGGAAGCTCCCGGACGTGCGCATAAACCCCGCCTCTAACAAAAGAAAAGATTTATTTCACACAAACCACTGTTTAAATAAAATAACTATGTTTCACGTGTAGGTTAATAGAGGTGCAAACGTGACAAAGTTTGCATTTTAAAGAATTAAAAAATTGTTGTATGCTCGCTGAATCTAGGGCACTTGGCAGTGTGTCAATTCTTTGATTTTGATAACTTGGTTTAACCTGCTTAAAGGATTAATTAAGGCATTGTTTTTCTGCTGCTTGCCAGCACTGATACTATGCAAGAAAGGGAGTGAATGCTCAAGGAACCATTTTTTGCACAGCCAAAATAGTTGTCACGATGAAGTGTGTTTTTATGCAGCATTATTTCTACTATAATTTTTGTTAGTCAGCCCTGTCCTCGAAAGGCTCGTGCCGTTTCGTGCTCCACACGCACAGAGCTCCAGCGAGGTTGTCGCACGTGCAGAACGACTAAAGCTCCCTCGATGCATTGCGACAGCGGTGGCGTAGTCAAACTGGCTGGTGAGATCGGTCTATTGAAAACTTCGTCAGAAAACTGAAGTCCAAAGGCTTCCTTATAATTATTATCTGATGAGTTAATTGCGAGTTGGGAGTTTTCAGAACCCCAGCTTCCTTTGAATGACAACTCCCTTCTCTACAATCCTAATAAAATTTTTCTCCGAAATAAACATGTCTCCCAACTTGCCGAATGTTGCTTGACTGGCCGCGGGTTACCGTGGCGAGGTCAACTCACTTCATCAGCCAGGCACACCTCCGATGAATAAATGACCATGGCCTCACAGGACAGACCACTCATGAAGTCTGTGACCACTTGTTCTGTTCTTTGACTGTTGGCGTCACACACTGTACGAGTGTGGTGAAACAGAGTCCTGGCAACACTCATACTTCCAAGAAGGGCCGCTAGGTGTTCCCTTTCGATGCCAGCGGAGACCATCAACACCAGACTGTCCACCACCAACTTGGTTTCTCGCTCCACCTCTGTCATCTTCATGGCCTTTAAAACAGTATTCAGTGGGCAAACTAAATCTTCGTAGCATGCCATGACGTTGGAGGGCGACTCTGGCCTTGTGTCCTTCGCACACGTGAGGGGTCCGGCTGGAAGGAAGAGTTCCGTTCAGGTATGCAGTGGTCAATAAAGACAAAATTACAGTCTTAGCTGCATCCTAGTTTTTTAACGTTTTTTAACCTTACATTGGGCATGATTACCCTTTAAATTGCTATATAGGCATGAGCATTTCTGAATCACCTAGTTGAAGGTGATTGGAGGAAAACGGAAAGTTTGAAACACTCCCCTTGTGCAGAGAGGCTCTAGAAATATTAAGATGATTGTGCATAGAGAGTTAAGAGAAAGACTTTGTGATTGAATTTTTTGTCAACATAGAAATTACGAGTTTGATGTTGCTTTCACGAAAAAGAATGCAACGCTGCAGGCGAGGAACGAGTGAGCGTTCACTCGTTTTAGCAATAAAAGTACGAGGAGGTTTATTAAGTATATGAATCAACGTTCTTCAATTTCGAGAGCGGAGTATGCGCGAAGCCACGGTGAAAAAGGGAACCGAACAAATGCATTCCCAAACAAATACCCGGGAACAGGTCCGCGATGCACTTTTTCACGTCCCGCTTCGGTTTTTTGGACGGTTTCCCCACTGCTGTGGTCTGTCTGTGCAGGTCTCGTCGGTTTGGTGATTGACGTAGGTGCACACAGCAGCGGCATGCTTACAGCGGCCGGTAACTCCGGCCTTGCAAGAGCATTTCCCGGAGACTACCGACCGTGTGTGACCGCAGATCTGCATGCGAAAAGTCAATTTAGTACCACGATCTTTGTTAACGTAACCTCCGACTTCCAAGACATTCGCCAAGAGCGGACGAAACAACACGAAAAAGAACAGCGTTTACCTTGAGCCGCACGTCGTAGACGACGTTGTCTTGTACTTGCGAAACACACTTGGCGTTCAGCTGGTGTTCTTCTGCTTGAATAATCTCTTCTACCGCGAACACATGCCGCATAAGTTGCTTCCCTTTCTTGAGGTTTGCCTCCCTAAAGAAAAGCTCGCAGTTTTCGAGCGGAAGGAAGCCGCAATAGAACGTCAACGTGTTGGTCGCCATTGAGAACCAGCACCAACTGCACGGCAGCCCGGTCGGCCCGGTAGCGCTGTACGCCGCTCTAGGGCGATTTCTCTCCGCGCGCGGCGCACCTAGTATCGCTCCGGCGCGCCGCCTGGCCCATCCGTACGTTTCTATGGCCCCTTTCCTTTTGACGTCTATGGCAGGTGTACGAGAGCGGAGGAAGTAGGCAAAGGAGAGCGAAGAGATTCCACTTGGGCTTCTGGATTTTTCAAATGAATATTTAAAAAAAACAACTAAAAAAAAACGCTTGGAGCATTGGGTTTAAACAAATTTGCGACTTATGTAGTTGAGAGAGAGAGAAAGAGAAAGCTTTATTGACTGAGGAAATGGGTCAAGGGAATAGAGAGTCATGGTGGTGGTGAGGGCGAGGGCCGAAGGCCCATCACCTCCTGGACGTCTTCTCCTTTATTTACCTTTATGTTTCCGTCTCTATTTTTAAATACATTTTCAAATCTCTCCCGTTTAACCTGTTTGAGATCTTTCTTTTTCCTTTTCTATTTACGCTTTTCGGAGAATGGAGGTTGTGTGCGATAAAGAAATCGACGGTAGCCTCCACGCTGCCTAACTGTCGCCGCCAAAGGGTGAATACACACTCAAGCGCCGACATGGATCGGTGGAATACTCGTTCTCTGCCGCGTTGTGCTAGCTGAGCGATTCAGGCATACAGCTTTCCTTTCTTTTTCCCCCCTTTTTTTTTAGGTCTCATTTTTCTTTTCTTCCCATGGGATCTAAAGGTTTTTTGCCTTTCGAATTCAAATTCCAATCACGTATTTATCTCCAAACTTAAGAATGGAGACAGAGATAAAAGCAACTCAATTGTTGCTTTACGAGCATCTTTCTCCCTGACCAGCCACAACGAAAGCAACCACAGACACAATATTTGTTTTTTAAAGCAAGGTGCAAGACAAAAATAACGTAAAACACAAAAAATTGAAATTATACAACTAGTTTATTATTTATTCGTTTAAAGGAACCATGAAATGACCTTTTTACTTTTCCCAGATAACATTTACATTAAACCTTCAATATTCACTGAATGCCGAACAGGCATCTGTTTTCGTTTCTGTTTATTAACTTCTACACAAAAAATTAATGAAATATCGACTTTTTCTTTATCTCCAACTGACCGCAAAACAAGCTGCGGCGCAATTTTGACGGTCGTGACGTACTCTGGCACAGGAACCGGAAGTTCTCTCGGGAGTAGGAGAATAAGAGCGTTAGCGGCGGCGAGCTGGGGGTGTGCCGGTAGGTTTTACTGCCCTGCCGGCGCTGATGTCACCGACGTATTTCCTGAATCGGCGCCTCTCATCGCCGCGATAGCCATGGACACACCGCAGCTGAGCGGAATTCAATTAGATATGTTGCGCTACTGCGACAGCACGGGATAGTCCCATACGCCGGTATGCCTGTTCCGAGGTTGCGGGTCTGCAATGGCTCGACAGTAACTTAGCACATGCATATTGTACTGTTCGTAAACAGTGGAGTTGTGTACACTTAACGCACTCGTTATTCTCCACATGGTGAAATTGTTTTGATGCTCGCGACGTGACTCACCGTGGTCCTTTGACGCTTGGCGACTCTCTCCTGTTCGGCGGGCCGACGGTAGCCGAAGCGTCGGAATCGTATCGTGTTTCAGGCGGAGGGCTTTTGGAACCTTCCGCATTCGCGGAGAACACTGTGAATTTGGCTGTAATCACGCTCGCTGTTAAAATGTTCCGAGCACACACGAACGACCGTAGACCCGGGGTCCCTCAAACCGATGAGCCTGCACCAAGTGCTTCGACGTGGTTCATCCAGATGGCAAGCGGTGACACTGCAACTGTTTCTTTTTAACCACCGGACTGTAGAAACCGTAATTCCGGGCACTTCGGTACACTGCAGTTTTTCGGCTTAGCCACCGAGCAATCGATCACTAAAATGTAAACACTCACTCGAGCAGCCAGAAAACGAAAGTCTTCCATGCGAAGAAAGCGCGACGAGGAGCAAACCTGTTCAGCAGACGACGGTCGTCGGTTGACTGCGCAGGCGCAGTACGGTCTTTTTCTTTGCTTCGTTTACCACACGACAGATGGAGCTTGGCTCCAGCATTATCAAATTCGACCATTTCGTCACATTTCTAATTATGCTACAAAATGTGGATCTGAATATTATTTAACAAAACTTTTAGGAAACATTCGCCGGCTATTTATTGTTCATCATCGCGGTGCTGGTGAGGTAGGCTTTTACCCAATAGGCGACGTGGATTTGGCTGACGTGCTGCGGTTCCGCGGATGCATCGCAGTGAAAAGGCAGAGAGCTTTCGAAGGAAAGAAGGCGCAAAAGAGTCCACTTTTCTTTAAAAGTTTTATAGCGAATAATTTTTTTGGCTCTCTATTTTAGTGTTTTTAAGTTTCTTTTCACACCTTTTACGACGATCGGTGGATGAAATTCGATTTCAGAATCGTTTCATGGTCCCTTTACAGCATAGACGCGTAAATCCGAAACAAATAATGACCGTATAGTTTTGCAGATTCATTAAGAATTTCAGTGCTATGCCCACAAAAAACAATTTAAGACTCTGCTACCAAACTTCATTTTGCCGTAACTGAATGAGTAAAGTGTGATTGAATACTGGACTTCGCGTGTACTTCTATCGCTATGCATTTTCTGGAAAATGTAATGCCGAAAGATGCTTCGTAATATAAGTTCTTCGTTATTTTCGTTAATTGACGTGATTCCATTTTTATAGCACGAGGAAATAACAATATCTAAAACTTTAGTTTTTATTTAAAAATGTACATTTTGTGTGCAGTTCATTGCTTACTTTTTTAATTCTCTTTACCCAATAGACCGTTCACATAAATTATCGGGTAAGTCTAGAAAAAAATAATTCAATATCAGAAACAGTGGTCTATTAAAAGGTAAATAATAAGTCTAAACACTAAGACTAAGCGTAATATCGTGACATTAAAGTTTAGTTCAAAACAGTTATTTATTTTTACATTAACCTTATGACTGTAGAACGCGTAAAAAGAAAAGTTATAAACCGCCGACAATTACGCAAATGGCATGCATGGTGAGGGGCGCTTGAGTGTGTGAGGGTATGCGTTTGTAGAGTTTTTAAGTGTTAGTACAAGTCTGAAATTAGGCGTGCGTGCGTAACAGGCGCACAAACGAACGCGTGAAGCGCGTTCCTGGTTAATGAGTGCACCAGGCCACGTTATTTAGGAATAACAATGAAATGAAGACGTGGGGGAATGAACCTTTTCCCAGCAAGCTTCTGCGCATCCGTACATCCCCTCCCCTGACCCTCCTTACCCGCTGTCACCATTTTCACGGGGCAAGGTTCCGGTCGCCCAACATATTCAGAGCCTATCTGCTGCGCGTATTTCGTCTTGTTTGAGTATACGCTAGTATAGGGCATGAATGGCAACGAAGGTCAATGCAACAGCACGATGCCATTGTATTCTGACGGGCAGAGGCAAGTTTGGCCGCCCTTCACTTTTTAGTTTGTTTGAAGATAACTCCGCAGACGGCGCTTGTTACCGGAAAAATTTCCCTTCCGGGCACTCCAGTTTTGAGGCGCACTGCACGCGTTCGTTGATATAATACGGCATAGCCTCCTCTATAGTCACAAAGCCTGGCGGTTCGTCGACGAAGCTGCAGAGTGCCCGGTCGCAGATTTTTAGCGCGAGGATATGGCTGCACAGAGCATCAAAGAGGCATTTTTCGGGGAACCTGGACGTCAGCGCACAGCTTTTGCAGCGGCGAGGATCTGAAACACATTTGGTCGCTTGGGAGAAGTGTGTTTCGGCGTCTCGCCGCAGCAAGGCGGCAGTCACGTGGCTCTCCTCTCTTCCGTTGTCTCGCCGCTCCACCTTTTTCATTTCGGTGGCCGCTTCTCGTGGCGATCTGCCAGGCTTTGTCGGTGTATAGACCGTTCCATTAGGGTCGTAGCAGAGAGGGTAATAGAGAGAAAAAAAAAACCTCCACTCTCACCCCGCATGTCGTGTGCTCCGCCGAGCCGGCTGTACACCTAGCGTCCGGCTGGCGTGCAAACTTTGTTTAAAATCGCGTCTTTTCAGAAATTTCGAGCGCAGATGCGCAGATTTTAGGCTATGCCAGTTATCGTGTAATAACTATGACAACTAAAAAGGACTAACAGGGTCCAATTGCGCTGTTACCTGCGTGCAAAATAAACAAAATATAGGACAAAACTGTGTCAAACTGGCCGCGGTCTCTCCGGCGGAAAAGTAAATCCGGTTGCTGTACCTTTTTTACTATACAAAGTTCATACTGGTGTACGCCTTTAGCAACCATGAGTGGAAGTCTGAAACAATAAATAAAAACGTGCTCTCCTGCCGCGATACACGCAGTAGTTGAGGGTAGTACTGCCGGCTGACTCAACTGCTATTTAAGTAACGGAAAAAAGATATGCTAGTTGATCATTTACCGAAATAGGACAACAGAGAGCTGTAGGCTGATTTTGGAGTAGCCATACTAATCTAAGAACGCGAACCACTTCACAACGGCAGCCACGAGCGAAAGTTCGATGTTCCGTACAGCCCGCCGATACAGCCAAAAGATGGAGAATGGCAACCTCCCGGTTTGTCGTCTGCTAGCGGAGTCGGGCGCGTGCCCTCTCTCTCGTTTTACCCCGCCGAACCCGCTGAATTTCCCGGATGTATGGAGAGGGCGCTGCTGTCGAACAAAATGGTGCCGCCCAGAGAGCGCTAAATGGAATGGTCATAGGAGGCGATAAATACAGATACCGACACAGAAACAGCTGCTGCGCAAGACGAGGGCGCCTCGCTCCTCCTTCGACGCATATGCGAGCTCTGCTCTTCTCGAAATGCAACGAAAAAATTAAACCACAAAAAAAAAGTCGCGCGCTATTAATTTTAGAATGATAACCGCGGAAAAAAAGAAAAATAACTCAGAAAGAAGCTCGGTAACACAGAAGTTCGAAAAGGATGCGCCAGGGCGTAGACGAGGGTATTCGGGCTCAAGCTCTAGGAATCAGAACGGAAAAACAACGAATAAAAATAAACGAAAGAAGGTTTTGAAAGTATAAATATATAGATGTCTTCGAACACCAAAATGTGGATGTGCTGCGTGTTCACACTCGTTGCGCGTTCTCCTTCGGTGCGTGTATGGTGCAAAGTGGTGGAAAAGTCGTGTGACATGTTCTTTGATTCTTTTTGTTTTTATAGTCTAGATATTTTAGTACATTGTCGTATTGTGCTATGTTTGTAAATTTGGGTGCTCGCATGGAATGTTGCCGTCCTGCAGTTGCAACTTTATGATTTATTTGTTGTTGGAAGAGTGAAAACCGATATCATTTTTCTTCTCCCAGATACAACTAAAAAGAAAACGGTAAAAAATGTGCGCAGTTTATTCTTTTTTTAGCACCGATGGTTTGAGCAGATCCTGTTTGCCGAGTTTTTGGAAGTTGGAGTTGAATAAAAATAATATAATAATTTAATCTTGCCTTGCCTGGTGATTGTTATTAATTAGGATTATGTCCATTTGCAAAATGATCGCCAAGGTTTCCCGGGGATCCATTTGTCTTGTCAGGATTTAGGGATTGAAAGCAATATTAAGTTTTTCAATACTTTTTCCCCATTTTGGGTTCTGCTATTAGCTTTTGGTTTACTGCTGGTAACTCAACAGCCACATTACTGAGTGGTTCTCATTAACGTGATAATGTATTGCACCACTTTGTTCTTATAACCGGTTAGCACATCATAGGATACTCCGCGAAAAGATGTTGCCTCATTAACCTTTGTTCCCATATTCTGGTACCGGCTACTTCAAACTCAAGAAATGGATGTTGAGTCCGATATATGAACATCAATTGTGAAATTTGTAGACAGTCAATGCATACACATGCACAGGAAATCACAAGAACGTTCCATACAGAGTGGAGTGTTGCAGTTCCTCGTCTGCACTTACTGCAGACACTGGAAGATTCACTCTTTCTGTTTTCCTCACTGCAGCTGGTCGCGGACGACACTGACCAAATTGTAATCCCAGTGTAGCCGGGCGAAATCTGTCGCTTGCTCGCTGCAAATTTCTTGCAGCGAAATGTATGTCGCAAAAGGTACGCGCTAGCGGCAAGGCCACCAAAATGGCGACTGTTGTGACGTCAGTACAAGTCATGTCTACTATACACCAACACGCGTCCCTGACGTTAGGTCGCTGAGGGGTGCTGTGGTCGGTACGGTACATGCGCAGACCGTTTATTGCACCTCAAATCTGGTTTCTGCGCGCTCATTGCCCACACCAGTGGGACTCCTCATCCGCCACAAAGCGTCGACACACTTTTCCTGACGTCACACTCAAATCTGCGTCCTGATTGGACCGATTCGTCTGGTAGAGAGGAAGGTCAGGTGTCCAATCAAGGCTCCGATTCGCTACGACATCAGGCAGGTTGGGACGCTTTGGGAAGGAGTGGATGATGGCGATACCTGCAAGGTGCTGCCTGCGGCACCGTACGCACAGTTTAATTGTGAAGTTGTTTCCGCTTTCTTGCTCTTAAAATGTTTCCTGTAGTTACGCCAGCGTCTTCCTGAGTTGCCCGCTGGTTTTGGAGTGGTCTCTCTTACTACATATTTATATATAAATTTAAGCAAAAATAGTCGTGGAAGCAGTAGTTAAAAATTCAGAGCCACCATGGATGTTTTTGTTTTTCTCTCTCGTGGCACATGGAGCGCTTAAATGGATATCACCTTAGTTGCCATCATTGCTATTTGTTTCTTCAAACATCCTCAAATGCATTTCGGTCCGTTGTTCCGTTCGAGACAATAATAACGAGAAGGCACTGTCTTCTGAAATGTGGTGATCATACGACCGACGACCTGTTCTGCGTTTTGTGGATTCTTTTCTCGAGGAACGATCCCCTTCTCAATAGCCTCGCACCGGCAACAATAAACAACATCCCAACTTGTCGTTTGTCGAAACTGCCAATTCGCATGGGAACGCCAGGGCTTTTTTATGTCCCCGCGACAGTGATATCGAGAGTGTTTACTTTCGTCGAAAGTGTTCTTCCACCAAAAATGTATCGCACGTCTCGCCACAGAGGGCGCCGTCGACGCCAGGATGTGATAAAGAGAGAGAAAGAGAGGGCGAAGTCTACAACGAGAGCGGCCTTTCGCCTTCGCCGTCTGCGGTTCCTCTTTATTGCTCCGCGAAGAGGCCACTACCGTACAATCGATGGCCCACGGAAGCCGGCTTATGAGCGCGCCAGCGAGCAGAAAGCCCAGTGCGCGCACTTACCCCCGTCGCCTGCAAAACTACACATACGCAAAGAAAGAGAGTCGCCAGGAGGCGCCACCGCGGCCTTCACTGCACGCCAGTGTGGCAAGCTGCCAACTCCTCCCCTCAATATACGCTCCGCGAACAAGCCATTATCGATCTCGGTGATATGCAGGGTTTCTGTCCTCTCTTCATCCCGCTTACAAGGAATCAGTGGTGAGAACGAGGAGGTTCGCCATCGAGAGTTTCTGTTGCCCGGCCTCTTGTCCTCGGCTGCTTGGGCGTCTGCGACGACGCTGGGAGCTCTATACTTCGTTTCAGCTTCCGTCCGAGCGCAGCCAAAGGCTGGGGGACGGTTCGCAACTTCGAGAAGAGCATTCCTACGCACCACAAAGTAGTCCGCAAAAGTATATATATATATATATTTTTTTTAAATAGCTGTTTTGTGCGTAAACGTTGCACAATATTCCAGATGTGTACAGCTGAGAATGATTTGCAACTAAAGGAATGAATTATCGGAAGTTTATGTTTTTATTAATATATGTCAATGCATGTGGTTTGGTGAAAACACGTACATCCGCTGGCAACACTGCTGCAGTGCTCGCTCGGTTTTTCGGTTTTTCCGTGTGATTTTATTCCCGTAATGGCCGAATCATGTGCTTCGCTGCTTTCCTCACCGAGTCGTTTCAAAACGTCCTTTCGCAAAGGCACGTTTGGGCGTCAGGCGCGAAAGGTCGTGATGAATGTCTACTTTCAAATTCGGCAGGAGACTCCGGCCGCGTCGTACCGCGAATGCGTTGTAAACAAGAAAAGCGTCCGGGCCACTACAATTCACTGATACGCGGCGGAATCAGGGCACCCCTTTACCTGTCGATCACGTTGAACGCCGAGAAGCTGGTGGAAAGGCCTGCGCCTCGAGCCCCAGTATATCCAAACAATACAAGGAAACATCAACGGTCGGGTCATCGGGCACCTTGCAATGTGTACTTACATCTCGAAACTATGCCGAACAGGATCGAAAGCTCGGACAGACGCCAGCGGCCAGCCTACGTACTGACATCTCCTGACTAAATTTCAGAACGTGGAAGGGCACATTTTAAACCTGTAGCAGACGGTACCGTTGGTACACACGTAGCAGACGAAATACTCGGCGAGCGCGGGCGGCGCTGACGACCAGCGGCGAAGCGGAGGGATACAAAAGTGCAGGTGAGATCGCGTGACCTGTTGCCGGCGTGTGATTGGCTCCGGCCACACGTAGCTTTGGCTGCGCTCGGACGGAAGCTGAAACGAAGTATAGAGTAGCGTTGCTGAGTTCATCGACTGCATTAGCTTTCCTGAGGTCTCGTGTCCAGGGTTGCCAGGAGGTCCCGGTAGCTTCCGGTTGAGAGTGTCGGGTCTAAAACGAAGGGTATCGATTGCTGTCCTGGTTGGGTCAGGGAGCTTGGTAGGTCGGAGTCATCGTTCATCATCCCCATTGTCTCGTAGACGGCGCATCGGCGTACACTACTGGCGACGAGATGTTTCGTGTGGCGCCCTTCTATGAGTTCCTATCACTGACGTCATGACCGATATTGTTACTAGCGTGCGACGAGTTCGATGGTGCGTTAAAAAGGGCGGTGGAAACCTGGTCCTCAGTTTCCCAAATCAACACCGTTACAGCTGAGAGTCTGACTTTGCTCTTTTTGCCGTCGATGAGAGCAGAACTCTTCCTACTAATAGCGGCGAGATGTTCTGGTGGCGCCCTCCTATGGTTCCCCTTGTGACGTCATTACCTTGCGAACAACAAGTTCGATGGTGTTTGTAAATAGCATGGTGGAAGCTTGAAATCATAGCGCTCTCAAAGGAACACTACCAACACCGTCAAAATTAAAGTTCTTTCATTCCTCTTATTTCCGTCGATGATAAATCCTTTTCTGACGTCATAGTCAGCGTTCAGCCAATCGTGGAAGGCCGACCACAGTGACGCTTTCGGTCGCGCACGTCGCCAAAGGACGTCATAGTGAGTGTTTGACGAATCTTGGAAGGCCAATGACATCGACGCTTTCAATCGCGCACGTTGCCAACAGTAGGGCAACTCCGGTCCATACTTTCGATTTTGGGATTATGACTGTTTTTAGCGCAGTCAGCGTCCCTGAATTGCAAGGTGTAATTTTTTCTCGTTATTGTGCGTAGTTTTAAAGATATCGACGCCTCAAAGTTTTGTTTGGGGCGCGGCCAACAAAACCGAAACTAGCCGCTCGAGGCCCCGGCAACACTGGAAATCAGCCGCTATGTGAACGTGACGTCAGGATCGTTCTCGTTCAACGAGTACGCAGGCCGAGCGGCACCTACCTCTGTTGCGCTAGCCGTCTAAAGATAGGAGGTAAGCTGATTTTGTTTTAATTCTGTATACGTGGTAGTTATCCAGCATATGTAGCAAGAGTTAGTGCGTATACCCAAAAGCTAGCGACTGGAAAACCCGTGAACTCGTTCGGTGCCGTACTCGGCGGCCGCCGCCGTGCGTGCGCTATGCCGTACTCGTCGCTTGTATACCCAAAAGCTAGCGACTGGAAAACGAGTGAACTCGTTCGGTGCCGTACTCGGCGGCTGTCGCCGTGCGTGCGGTCTTCCGTACTCGTCGCTAGGCCTAAATTGTCATCGGGGCTCCGTGGATGGAGCGGCGTTGCTCTACGCCGCGCTGCCAGTGACGTACAGTACTGGGGGCCCTCTCGCTTTCGCGCTGCGGGTCAGTCCCAGACACGAAGCTTTGAGGCTCTCCGGCGTGGGCCGCGGCGCCCGAACACACGTGTGCTGGGCTGTACACGTCTGTTTTTTCGTTCTTTTTTCCTCGGGCGCGTAAAAGCCGAAGTCCAAAGTCCACTCGTCGAACAGCGTTCACCCACACCTTCTCCAATTTCCGGTCCGTTGGAAACTTGTGAAAAAGCACCTCCGGGTTGCGCAGCGGGTTGTTTGAGCAGCCCACAGCGCTACAAGTTGTACTCGGCATCTTTCGAGGAACAGCTGGGCAGTCTTGGGCGCACCGAGTTGCTCGCTAAAACGAGTCTTGGAGTCCTCACAAGCAAATAAACAAAAGGCTATACCGAAGCTACACGGGCTACAGATAAAAGCAACGGCTAAACACGCCAATCACAAGCCGAAGTAGCGGTGGTAGCGGCTCAAAGAAGCGCACTCCGCGCAACGCCCGGACCGGAGGAAAAAAGAGAACGATACTGACGTCACGGCCCAATGTTGCTTTAGCGATCGGCAACCCGCTGGCCGCCCGCTAAGGAGCAGCGGCTCGCGGCGGGTCGCATTTTTATTATCGGCATTAGTTGAGAATGCGGCGTCCCACGGACGTAATATTTTGGCTGGGGTCGTATTTTGTGTCACTACAGCGATACCAGTAATTTATTTCATTTTGAGTTTTGGCCGGAGTTGCCCTTTAGGTAATCTTTGAATGTTGCGCCTCCAGCGCGAGTTTTTCTTCCTTTGACAACACTTCGGCGCACGCAGAGCCAAAGCCCGGCTAGGGTGGCTAGAGGAAGAGGTGCGCTCATTGCCTGCATCGATTCAATGCAGTAATTAAAAAGCCTCTGACACGCCCCAAAAAATTTTTTTTTTTCATGCTGAGGCGTTGAAATGGCATATCAGGACATCACAAAAAAAATATTTCAATATAGAGCTGCGTAGTTTTTTTATAAAAAATAGAAATACGAGGCCCAATTCAAAGTTCCCGCCGTGCACTGTGACGTAACAGTGTACCGCAAGGTGTCAGGGCGGTCAGAAGGGAGGCATCGACCTACGTCACTAAGCGTGGGTTCACCGGAAGTCACGTGAGTTTCACTCCTCGTGCTCTCCGCGACCGTGCCTACGATTTTTTTTTATTCTGCTCTTTGTACGAGCGATTGTAGAAAACGAAGTTTCAGTTCCACTAGCTGTTTATCGCTGCACCGTTGGTTCGTTTGCGTGCTGTAAATTTGAGGACGAAGAGTCAGTGGATCGACGTGATGGAGGTCAATGATGAAAGCGTTGCGAGTACAAGCCAGTGTACGAGTGCATGCCGTCAGTCCGATAATACAGGGCTATACTGGGCGCAAAACAAGCTATCAAGTTTTGAAAAAAAATTTAGAACGCTCGCAGAAATTAGGATTGCTAGCATACGACACGCCCGATCGCATTGCTGAGGGTTCAGACACCGAGGTCGTTGAATCATCGGATACTCTCCAGGCTAAAGATGCCTGCCGTCTAAAGAATACGAACTGGTTTGTGTACCAAGTACAAGTAAACGTCGAGCACAAAGTACGTATTTTGTCTAGAACATGAGTAGAACGTGTTTACTAGGTGCACATGCGGCCGATGTATGTCTCTCGGAAATGCATGCAGTGTGATCTCTTCTTCAGTTGCTGAAATACCGGGACAGTCCCTCACACAGCACCTTCTAGGCATTGTAGTTAATCACGTCAATTCACTGACTCCGCTTCTTCTACCTTTACAGCAACATTAAGCGATGAAAAGCAAATAAAAGAAACCTTGTCTGCTTGGATCGCTCGTGGAGATGCGGAGAATAACAAAAATATTTAAAAAAATATTACACGCGCTCGCGGTAAGCACGAGGAGCGATACAACTCACGTGACTTCCGGCGATGCCTCCCTTCTGACCGCCCCGACACCTTGCGGTACACTGTTACGTCACAGTGCACGGCGGGAACTTTGAATTGGGCTTCGTATTTCTATTTTTTATAAAAAAACTACGCAACTCTATAGTGAAATATTTTTTTTGTGATGTCCTGATATGCCATTTCAACGCCTAGCATGAAAAAAAAATTTTTTTTTTTGGCGTGTCAGGAGGCCCTTTAAGGACGGAAGTAGATATCGCAGAAATCGAATCTGATCGAAATTTGCTCCAAAAACCGCACGCCTTCTGCCTCGTCGCTGCATGTGCTAGGATCATCTGGTGTCGATAAGGTCAACGGCTTTCCGTTGTATACTGCTGCTGACCGCTTTTCCATTTATTACGCTTTATCTTACTTCCTATTCCGGTCTCCCGCTACGAGAATGAACTGAGGCCTTTGTGACAACCGTAGCACGTGGAGAATAAATAGGAGGATTCAGCGGATCGAGTGAAAGACGACCTGTCACTCAAGGCTGTCCTTGTAAAAAGATAAATAAAAGAAAGATGCCTTCCTAGAATCTTGCAATGTCTCAACTAATAACACGAATGTAACGGCGGTCCCTTACTAAAACGACTTTCAAAAGATTGCTCACACAATACATGCCTGTCAAAATAGCTATCCGAGGATATTTGTTTTCCAGATTTCGAGACGGACTTTGTCTTTTGGTGTATGGAAGAGAAAAAATCTACCGGGCTCTCTCTCTGGCGCGAGAGCGGCGGCGTTGAATAGCATTTGCCCGTTTCAGACGTCCTTCATCGGGGGAAGTAAGTTGTAAATCTTCTAAACACACGCGCGGAACTCTTCCTAATTTTCCTTGTCTCTTGACTTTGGTATTGCATAGGACAGTGGTTCCCAGCCATGGATGTGTCGGGGACCCCTGCGGACCGCTGGCAGTGATGGGGGACCCCTTCCAGCAGGGGGGCGGGGGGCGTACGTAAGTAAGTTAACAGATCTGGAGCATGAAACAGGTGCCTTTTATTGCTACGTAGCAGGAAAACATAAAACAAAGGTGCCAGCATCACTTCATTTTGGTCAGGATATGCGATATGATAATTCCGCCGCGGGGCACCCGAGACACGTAGCCCGGGAAGGCGTGGGGAAGAGGAGAAGGAGGGTGACCGGAGATGATCTCGTGCGGACTGCTGTCAGTAACGGAAGCAGGAAGGCGTACAAATTGGTCACGGCCAAACTAAACTACAAAAAACGTGACAACCTTAAAAAAAAAAAAAATCTTTGTTGGGGGTTTTGCGGACCCCAGAAGTGGCATCGCGGACCCTCTAGGGTCCGCGGACCCCCATCTGGGAACCACCAGGCATAGGAGAAAACAGATTCCCGTGCCTCGTTAAAGTTTAAAAAGCGATAGGGCAATCTGCGTCCGTGTTTCGGCGGCAAGGTTCGGCGCTATGGATTATGCGGAGAGCAAGGTCGTCTGCTTCTTTCGCAGGGGTGGCGGTGACGTCGGAACGACGCCGAGCTCCGGTTGGCTTTGATTGGAAGGATAGGGGGTAGACCTCGATGCTAGATGCCTTCAAGTCTGCCCACTACTGTTTTCAGTCAGCCAATAAGAGCTCGACGTTCTGTACATCATCGCAAACCCCCGTGCAAGACGCAGACGAACTTGCGCTTCGCATAGTTTGCGCTCCACTTCTCATTCCGGTCAGAGCTCGGCGGTCCACCGTCCCCACGCGGTCTCGTTTCCCTTTCTCTCTCTCGCAGTTTCTGTGCAGCATACTCTTCAATCGGACGATAGAGTGGGCGGATCCCGCATTAGGGCACCCTGAAGCATTCGGTGTGCGTTACCGCGATCGGCTTCCCTTCATCGGGGCAGCCCTCGCGTCCGACTGGTGGCCGTGGTGTCATCCGCCCGAACGGAGGAAGCGTCGGTTAGGGCTCGTTTCTAACCGGACGAAGACAAACACGCTACGTTGCCAGTGAAAAGTTGGACCCCTCTATGGGGAAAGTTGTTCGACGCCGCGCACCATCGCGCGCTGTCTGATGAGCAAGCCGAAGAATATCATGTGGCGAGCATTCCGGACTCCCGTGAACTTCATGAAGCTTTGCTCGCGCCGCTTGTTGGCCTTGGTGCCTCTCCGAAAACCCGGCATGCAATGCAGCCTTCCATACCCCGCCTGTCTTAAAGGGGCACTGCAAGGAAAACGAAAGTTCTTTTTTTTAAAAGGCGTAGATGGGACACGTATTTTTTAAAATAATTTTTCCACGAGGAGCAATATGTTGGGGGCAATTTTTACGCGGTTAGACGCAATTTAGGTGCAGATGGCGGTGGTCGCTGCCCCCTAAGCCCCGCCCCATGCTTACAAGTTGTTTAGATCTCTCATTGGCTGGAAAGACGATTGACGTGTGAAAGGTTGCTTGTAAATTTGTATCTCCGTGCAGTAATAGTATTTTAATCGACTATTTTGTTTTTTTTTTTGTTTTAAATGTATTTTGTGATTGCTTTTGCATTGGGGTGAAACGTTAACAAACATGGCTGCCGGCGTCTGCGGAGTTATGGACGAGCGAAGCTCGTTCAGCTCGTCCATTTTTATGGGTGCGACTGGTTCTGATTTCACAGAACTTTTTGGAGGAAGATCTCATCAACCGACATAGTTAGCAGCAAACAACTGCCGCAAGTACGCGCCTTCGGAAGTGCTGTGCGGACGCTTCTTCTCGTGTCGGGACCGGCCTAAGCCTAGCGTCCCATATCAGCTATTTTGATCGATCTGGCTTAATTTCTTTCTTTGCGCGTATTGATGCTGAATAAAGATGTCAGTTCCCGTAAAAGCGGCCCCACTGCTCTGTGAATTGTGCAGCCGTCGTGGTTGCGACTATGGTTTCAATACTCAGAAGATACCTACACAGGAAAGAATTTGCGAGCCGTTTGGTTGGTGGCAATCGGGCGTTCGGCTCGCATTAAGTTTGTCTAGGTATGTTCTTGTCATTGCGCCTCGAAATGCAAGCTTTTGAGATTTGCAGTGCACCTGACCTACCAAGGCGAATATTTTTACGTCGCGTTTTAAGTGTGCCTCATGACGCTCACTCAAGTTGCTCGTGGATGCCACCTGACAAAAAACAAAACAACAACAACAGTAAAGCAAAAAAGGCTGGATATTTATTTAGTTTTCTTTTTTTTTTTGTTATCTCGGTCGCGTATTACGCACATCGATAAATGCTGGCAGACGCTTCAATTGGACCGTGGCTCGTGCGTGATGAAACGCTTCAACACCGCTTTCATGATCCTGCCTTCTGAGCATCGCAGAAGTTTTTAGACGGGGGACGAATAGCAGACGGACGGAGGCGAAAACGGACGCCGACGGGCAGCTTTCGTGTCCGTGTCTCACGGGCATTGCAGACGACGATAGACGGTGGTGAAATAGCAGGCGATGCCGGAGGCTGTCGCTCGTCTCCTCGCACGACTAGCAGGCGGTGTTACCGCTCATTCACACTGAAGCGGATCCGCGTTCGCAAAGCGGTTGCGAAGTTGCAGCTACAATTGCAAGCGCACTTGGTGTCATCCAGTGCGCGTGCAATTGTACTCGGATCTTTATACAACCGCGTTCGCAACCGCTTTGCAAACGCGGATCCACTTCCAGTGTGAATGACTTCCAGACTAGACACACCGGATGATGCGAAAGGGAGACACTACGCTCGTTAGCCTGTTCGGTCGAGCAGCCAAGCCAGTCCAGTAGCAATGGGCGGGGCCACTTATCTGTGGGTGGGGCTTAGAGCAAACTGTGACATCCACCTAAATTGCACCTAACAGCGTAAATATTGCACGAAAAATTTTTTCTCGTAAAACAATACAAAAAAAAGTTCTCCCTTCTATGCTTTTAAAAAACAAAACTTTTCTTCCTTTGCAGCGTCCCTTTCAATTAACAATTAGCCCCGAGAAGTTCGCGTGGCGCCCTCTCACGGCGTACCGGGGTGACGTCACGGCGAGGACAGAATGTTTCCCCGACTCGCCCCGCTCGCACTGTGGAGGTTCTGATGACGTTAGCTGTCGGCGCGCTCGTTTCTACTTAATTTTTTTTCTGCGTGTTATTCGTAGGAGATGTAAATTTTAACATGTGGCTTTATTGAGGTATGGCCTGTAGCTGCAGGCGATACTTCAACTAACATTTCAGGCCTGATTGACAGGGCAGGCAACGCGTGAATCGCAGCTGGAGTATGAAAATAAAGAAATATGGCCACAATTACAGGAGAATATCCGTATAGATTTACATCTCACGCAATAAATGCTGCTGATGGTCTGAATGAACTGGCAAGTTAAGTATACTATTTGGTGTTTTTTTTAATCTCTCTTTTTAAACAAGATCGCCGAAGCAGAAAAGCTGCATGCTGCTCGAGCAACATGAGAGAATCACAAGTGAGACAGCCCAAGCACAAGGGCAAAGCGAAAGAAAGAAGGAACATTTATTTATATACATTGCTCGCATTTGACGTTTACTGGATTCGGATAGTATTTCAATGGACTCCACTGGTGGTATCTGTCGACTTGTTTATATTATCCCTCAAGTAATGTACAACAAACGTAAGCAAAGGTGTCTCAGCCCGTTATTATTTCCTTAGGCTCTAAAAATTCAGATTTCAGCTAAATCAAATTGGGGGCTGCGGGGATATTTATACAGCGTGTAGTTGGTCAGCCATTTAAAATTGCGACGAGTCACTCGCTGTAGATGAGCAATTTAGCCAGTGCAGTACAACTGCTAGCCTGGGGTCTTTAACGTGCACCACGCAGTAGTGATACACGACCGCACGCCGGTACGATGCTCATCCAGATCGAAACGGGCAGGAGTGGGGCTCGAACCCAGGATCCCTGGGTATAAATCAAATTGTCCTGAAGCTAAAATACCAGAAGTTTTTCTCACGCAAACTGTCACCCTTCACAGGTTCCACATTGTCTTATACTAGTGCAGCATCTGCCAATGGACAGCCGTTCGAATGCTTGCTGTTCCTCCTGTCTTTTTCTGTTGTCAAAGAGCCCAACTGTAGGGAGTTTGGAGGCTGAGGAAGCTTTTGGGGACCTGCAGCAGTGTCTATTTTAATTGAAAAGGACATTTTACTAAACGGTGCATTTTCCGACTACTCAAGGCTGGAATAAAGAAAGAATGTGAGGAAAAAGTATAAACATTCCAAATTACAGTACTATTGCTGTGCATATTTCGGGCAGTTCAATACTTCTCATACAGGCAACGGGGGACAATTCGGCAGTTTTTCCTGCTACTGTGCAAAATAATTTCCAGTAATTGTGCATGTCTTTCTAAAAAATAAAACATGCCTGCATACGTGTATGAACTATATCATTAGTTCACGAAGAAGCTACATTTATGTAAACCAATTCTGTTCCACGAGCACTTCAAAGGCCTTAAGACCCAGGGCCTTTAAAACATCTGCAAACCAGCGCATGCAGAGTGGCACGCGCAGAGCTGGGGTCGCGAGCTAATTTGCCTGACCGACCAGTGGCCCTTGATATAAATGCCATTTTAAATGCCTGCAGAGCGGGATGTAATATTCTCCTAAATCATGATCATGCAAGGAACAGAATTCCAGCGTCTGAACCACTTACGCCGCCGCTTCACCGACCCCTCGCAAGATTGCCTTGTGTCGTGTCGACGGACGGGGAGCTTCATCAGCGGAATTGCCTCCGCCGATAGCTTTCGGGATTTGTAACCCAATTATAAAGGTAAAAGTGACAAGCAGGCTTATAAAATGTCCGGAAGCACGTCAATATCGGACTATCCCAGCGTCTAGTACACCGGGTAAACAAGGTCCCGCTCCTCGAAATGCTTGCGGCACACAACGCCAAACCAGGAAACCGATGCAAAGAAGCGAGCCGGATGCGAGATCGCGGAGCGGAGTCCTTCCCTGACGTCACAGTACACCTCACCCAATCAGGGCGCGGCGACCGCAGCGACGCTTGTGTTCGCTCTCGGGGCTAATAGGCCTAGGTGTGCCAGGCCTCGATTGTGATCGCCATAAGAGTGAAAGGGAGGCCTAATTGGCATCTCACGAATCGAGCGAAGA
Organism: Ixodes ricinus; assembly: GCA_037355805.1. Classification (NCBI taxonomy): domain Eukaryota; kingdom Metazoa; phylum Arthropoda; class Arachnida; order Ixodida; family Ixodidae; genus Ixodes; species Ixodes ricinus. The sequence continues at coordinate 182,888 of JAZHYW010026261.1, read as the reverse complement.
TGGCGTTCGCAAACGGTTCGTCTGCTAACGCGAGCGAAGAACGTGGTTCGTCTGCCACAAAGCGTCATTCGCAGACGGAAATGAAACGAGACAACGCAGACGTCGCCTGCTAACAAAGCGCGAAAAAAAAGAAAAAAAAAGAGTTGTTGTCTGCTACAAATTGACCGCCGCGACAATTCAGATAGGGACGGCAGACTGAAATTGAGATCGTCTGCTATTTTGCGTTCGAAGCCAATGACAACTTGGGCTTCGTTTATAAATCTGTAAAATTGTTCTGCTGTTGTCCACACGCTGCATTGATTGACCGGTGGGTGAAGGAGAACTAGGAACAAGCACATGAGACGCCGCTAGACTTTTCTCGCTTTTTGTATGTTGGTTGAGACGTTCTCACCGAATGTTTGCCCGATTGTGAACTCGCGAACGGATTGGTTGATTAGGCGCAAGCTCGGCGCCACGTAGTAGCCGAGACCGCTCTTGCTATCACCTTGCCCAAAATCGGACCCAAGGAGAAGTCAGACCTTGTGTGAATAGGCCACTGCAGTTAAGTGCTGCTCCGGGTGATCTGTACGTGTGTAAATCAAGCGTTTTAAGGAAGAGCTGTTTGCTCCCGACTGTCCTTTTAGGAGCCTTGCTGGGCTGCTATCCACTGCGGACAGTATACCCTCAATAACGTCAGCGTAGAAAAGTAATCAGCGCGATCGCCTCAGCAGGTTTCCAGAGGCCAACTTCCATTGTATGATGCAAGTCTCCAGGAGAAAGGCTTTGTCCGCATCCGGCTCGCATCGCTATCGGTGTCTTGTGAAACGGTTTGCAAAATATTTGCGATGTATGTTCGCTGAATGACTTCGATATGCACCCTCCCTGGAGCTCACACGGTCACTTTACAGCCCCTGACGCTCATTCCGATCAACGAGGTAGCGGGGCTTAGAGCGATAAGCTGGTGTTCCGTTTACCAGGCAAAGTGACCCCGACTTGGCTGCCGCCATGTTGTACTATTTTGACTACTAGACACGTGACCGTACCAAATCCTGAGGCTTTTACGCAAAACTGAGCCGAGATTTGTATCGCGATCGCTGTAAAACACACGATAAACTATTTTTAATACTGTTAGCCTCAGAGAGCAGTGTCTAGCTCCGATAAAACCCCAACATACAGCACCGCGGCTGACGGCATCTTGCGGAGGCATTGCGAAGCTGCCCTGAGTTCTTGTCGTAAAAGCATTATTTTGGACTTAGAACAAGCGAAACCTAACTTATCTCGTCGGTACTGTTACTAAAGATCCATAAACAATTGTTTGTGCGCGGTACTTCGTTAAAATCGAGACGTAAAACTATGAGGTCACGTGTGTCGTGGTCAAAAATATGCAACATGGCGGCAGTCAATTGGGGGTTACTTTCAGCTGCCAGTTTATCGCTCTAATGCCCCTCCACCTCGTTGATTCCGATCCACGACGGGAATGTCTTTTGAGACGTAAATATTTTCGCAGAAAAGAAATAAAAGATTTGCGTTTCCAGAGAACGCTGCCTTGAATTCTGTGCGGGTGGCAAACTGCAGCGTGGCGCGTATTCGCAACTTTTGGTGATCGGTGGCACCGCGGTGTGAGAATCGCTCTCCCTAGCTCCTGGATGATCGGCTTCAAAATAAAGGTGCTTGCTTACACCTTCCCGACGTTGAAGTATTCGGTTCGGCTCTCAGATCGGTCGTATTTAACAAAATTATAATTACCTACGCGTCGCAGACTCAACCTCGTTCAGCTGTTCTACTGCGATCATGCAGATGACATCCATTTTGATAGGAACGAGCGGCCGTGAGAGCTGCGAATTCTTCGACGATGAGCTTCTCAGCGCGTCTGATAGCGTACCATGTTTTCGCCATAGCAGACGACGCGTAGGAGGCGCCTTCGCTTTTCGTCTGACGCGCGTCCGTACTTTTTCCTGGACGATACACGACCGGAGACGACTGCTCTCCCCCATGTCGTCACGGAAGAGGGGATGGTGTGCGGCAGTTGGTGGAACGACGCCCCGGCGAGCCCTCGGGGAGGAGTTGCGACCGCGGGACGACGGCCCATACGTTTTCTGGAGGCCCCCGGGGCCAGCGCTCATCCGAACAGACGGCGGCCTGCTGCATGCCGTGGACGACCGGTGGCGTTCCTGGAAGACGGACGCTAAAAGTGGTATATCCTCCCTTTAGGACCTATCGCTGTCACATCCTCATGATCTTTTTTGGTCCCCCGTTTTTTTTTAACTTTCGTTATTGGTAACTTTCTTCTGAACGTTCGTGTGTTTTGTGGCTTTTTCGTGTGTTTGGCGTTGGGGGATGTTGATGGCGCTTATCTGAAACTGTCTGCTGTTTTCTCCCATGTATGCTTTTGAGCCATTTCTCCGGGATAGTGGAGTCTCGTGCTGCTATAAAAACGAAAACAAACGAGCAAATTAAGAAACAAACCAAGGAATGATGAAATACGTAAATAGTTCAGTGTGAAACGCATTACCGTATCTGTAATACGGATGTTCTGTATGGCTGTACGAATGCGATGTCCGAAAGTCCTGCATAGGCCTCTTCGAGGTCAAGAGAAAAAAAAATCGCCCCTACCGTGAAGATGATGATGCAATTAATGCTTAGGTGCAACCGACCTGGACATTTAGAGATTTGTGTTTGTCCTTTGTCCTCCTTGTTCCCATTCTCCAGGGATTATTAGCGTTACCTCTACCGTAGTTTTGTTTTTAAACGCTCTGCGATTTTCGCAGTCTTTAAAGTTAACCAGTTCGCGTCTGTCTCTTGTTTAGGCTATATTTAACTAATCTAAATCCCTGTCCAGCGCTCTTATATGATAGATTGATGCACCATTTATCTGCGACCCATCACTGCTTTTCGTTTATGAACACTCATAGAGATATGGCTACAGGCTTCAGGCTTAATCGTTATATATTTAAACATTGTTAAAAAAATATTGATGGGAATGAATAGAAACGAACTTACGGAAACGAAAGGAAGTAAGAAAATAAGGAGGGAGATCCACAGACACGGTAAGATGATAATTTAAATTCGTCGTATATTTGTCTAGTTGGGGATGTTAGTCTTTCTAGTCCTTTCTACAGGATATCAGTTTGGGCAGTGTGTTACAACGGATAGCCCAGCCTGCTGTTCTGTGACGACTGTGCTGGTTTCAGAAATGAGCGAATCTTTGGTATACGGCGGTGCCGTTCAGAAGGCATCTCTTCTTCCCTGGAAGGCCTATGCACGTTCTGTGCTTATGACTTTTTGTCGGCAAAGTTTTGTTTTTACTTTTTGTGCTGAGTGTGCTGACTGGACGCTCGGGCCTTATTTTTAGCTATTAATATGTTGCCGCTCTGTAGACCGGTGGCGACCTTCTGGGAGGAAACAACAAATGCCAACCGCTATCTCGTTCCGTGGTCTGCTGCATCGCGTATTTCGGCTCCCGCTGTTACTCCCGTCGTTTGTTCGTTGTTTGCCAGTTTCATCCAGATTTCTCGTTCATTTTGCCTCGCTCTTGTGCCGGGTTGTTTGGGAGACCGGTTGGGGTTGCGCGCTCGGCGTGTCGCGTTGAAGACTCGTCGTGCACCCTAATATGTTTTCGCAAGATCCAAGTGAGAGGTTGGCATCGGGGAATGCACTGTGATTTTCTCTCTCTTTCTGAACTTGTGGGCAAAATGGGTTTGTAACGTTTTTCTTAATTCCCCCCCCCCCCCCCCTCCCCGTGTTATCCGGGGACAGGTCCTGCGGTTGTTGATGTTTGTTTTTGGAAGAGGCGAACGATGGTTTCTCTTTTTCTTTTTGGACGGAGAGCGCCCGGTAGTGTACGTCTGTGGATGCGCTCGTGTGGAGTGGGCACTGTGGAGGCACTGGAGGTTGTCTGTGGGTTCGCGTGGGTTACCCCGGAATTTCTGACGAAGAAGTTTTTGCTCGCGTTCAAGGTGCGAAGCTGCGTTGTCGTAATTAGGGTCGTATACTCAATTTGCGCGGGTAGTTTGGTACTTTTTTTTCCATTTCGGCGCGGAACGCGGTCAAGGAATGTGGTGCGCTTAGAATTAAGTAATTATTGGTATAAAAAAAAATAAAAAATGTTGAGGTTGCATCGTCGTTTTTCGCTTTTATCGGGTGTTTTTTTAGTGTGTCTAAAAAACAAGCAATGGTCTTTATTTTTTGAGTCATAAAAATTACTGGCGTACGAAAGAAAAAAAAAAGAAACGAAAACAAACAAACATAGGCCCATATCACATATTGCCATACGAAAGTGAAGAAAAATCGGAAAATATGTTGTTTTATCAGCAGGCTTGACAATTTGAAGTGGTTGAAGAGAATATTCCTTATCTTATACACGAAATATGAACAAGGACGCGGCTATGACGTCACGCCGCTACGGTGGCGCTGCCGTCAGCACGGCGCACTGCGCAACCGCTTCACCTCACGCGAATCTGCTTTCTGCGCGCGCGCAGTGCGGCAAACACGGTCTTGCTGGTAAACGATGACGCACAGAACCGGTGGAAGAAAATAATGCCATTGATGTGCCATCCGAGATGGAAAATACGGCCAACAGACGTAACCGAACGCCAATTGTACCGTTTACGTGTTATTTATCGATGAAAGGACACGTGGTAGGTCATATGGATCTTTAATATCGTAGTAAAGGACACCTAAGTTTATATTATTGCGTCTGATTTTTTTCTTTTTTTTAGGCGGAAAGACGCTGGAGCTTGACGGGAGACGCGGCAGACGCATCCGTCGTGGCGTCACCGCTTGTTAGCATCGCGCGCGTTGTCATCGTCAAATGACGTTTATTCGGGAGGGGAGGGTGGATAGTCACAGTGTGGTTGACTCGCGATTAGGCTTATATGAAATAAACGGCGGCTGGAACAACCGATCTGAAGGACCTTTCCAAGCCATATGGCGCACTTGAGGTTGCTCGAATTAATGGCGATCGATGCCTTCCTCTTGGGAGGGAGGTCGAACATTATGGATTCTGCGTTAGTGTCGGTCGTTACGCCTTTGCCCGTTATTTTTTTTTATTTGTCTCGCTATTGTGGTTTGTCCCGCTCGTGTTCGGTGACCCGCTGACCGACATAGACTGGCGAAGGGAATTTATGTGTCCATATTCTTTTTCTGCTTTCAAAGTCGGGAAGGACAATGCACAGAGCCAAGTCACAGTGTTCGCAACTCCTGCCCTCCGCTCGCCCTCTCGTGGACGAACGAAGAACTAGAGGAGCGAGGACAACGGCGGAGATGGTGGTAGGGACCCATCGGCCTGCTGCCGTCCGCTCTGTTCTGGTCGACCTGTTCGTGCGTCCTGCAGATTTAACGGAAAAAGCAAGTGCGTTACAATAGAAACTGTTGCGTTCGCTCCTCGCAACTTTTGAAAATCAACGTGCTCGTTTATTTGACGAGTTTCAAGGTCTCCGTCACCTGTGATATGCTCCGACCCTGATCGCTTCGTATTTACAGCTAAATACATTCATTTTAGCACGCTGACCATCGTCGGCGAGTGGGCGCACGCGAAATCCTGGAGAATCTATCCCAGTCTCTCCCTGAATCTTGGAACTACCGCCCCGCCATCTATGCGGGGTTGGAGAGGCGAATGAACTCGAACGTACCTTATTATTGGATAATGGTGCGTGCCAACAGTTGTCAGTTTCACTCGATCAGACTGTCAGCGACCGCAGCGCGGAAGCAATGAGCGCGCTTACAAGCAGCCGCTTCTAGTTGAATCACGAAGGGCGTTGTGTGTAGCGGGCAGAAGGGGAGGGGGGTTGACATGTTCAGCTTCCTCTTAGTGGGTGTGGCCGCAAAAGTTCATGAGATACTCGTGTTTTTTTGTTTTTTTTACGTTTTTTTATTATGGTTTGTTCCGGACTCGAGAGATTTTTCTCGTCGTCAAGAGAAGATTAGGTTTCTAATTTTACACTCGATAGATCCGTTTCGAAATTTAGCACGGCAGTTTTGATCACTGTCATCATCTCATCATCATCGCAGTGTATGGAATCCTAGCCAAACTGATGGCGGCCCTCTTCAGGCTGATAAAGGAAGAGGTTGAAGAGGCTACAAAGTGGATGATATGCGACGCCTGTACGTTCAATACGCCAGTGCAGCACGACACACGGACTAGATACAATGGCCGCGTTAGCGTTTATTTCCGGAGTGTGGTCCAGTCAATCCCTTGCCACAAGGTTGGCTGTAAAGCTTTTGGTGGAAATTGAATCGATGCATTTATGGGTTCCCGCTTCGTACTGGCCAGTTCTTGCGTTCACACATCGAAACTGACAAAAATCAAGAAAGTATTACGAGGTGATTGTAGAGCCAATTGTCATCTGCTACCGGCGTGCCAAAGTAGCGGTGCCCGATCAAATACAATTTCAAGACCTGCATTAGTTTGTTATCACGACGAAGAAATGCAGGGGCTGAAGATCAATTCTGGCGCGTCGATGCGGAACCGCCTAAAAGTGTGCATTTCCAGCGGAACGTTTTTATTGACATCAAGTTTCAAAGGCTACTGACCTTAATTTGGCGGTCGGAGGCCGTGCAATGTCGAGCAGAACTACGAATAAACGACTATACTCGTATTCGCCTCAAAAATGTAGTAAAAAAAGTTTTATTTTGCAAAACGGTATTAATTCTCTTATCTATCGGCATATAAAAAAGAACGTTCCTCGATAATCTCAAAAGACAAAAACGTTAGTCAGCAATAGATCATATGTAAAAAGAAAGGCTCCATATAGTGTACTCGTGATCAATTATAAAATTCCTGCCTTATTGGGAGGTTGCCGTACCTGTACTTTAGTCGAGATACGATGGTCCCTGCTAAAGGCATTCCAGAAGCCTGAATATGCAACGAGTCAAAAGATCCAACGAGGACAGAAAGATCCACTAGTGGATATTAAGGCTCGTTGGATATTCAGAGACATTCAGGTCTGGTTGGATCTTTCGTCTCGTTGGACATTCAGACTCGTTGGACATTCAGTCTCAGTTGGATATTCCGTCTCAATGGATGTTCAGTCACGGTGGACATTCCGGCCTGGTTGGATCTTCCGTCTCGTTGGATATTCAGACTCGTTGGACATCCCGTCTTAGTTGGACATTATTTCTCGATGGATATTCGTCTCGCCCGCCACGTAACCAAGTGGATACCTATTTTGAGCAATGCGTTTCGCATTGTTTACGTATATCGAGCTGGTAGATCTTCAAATTTCTTTAAAAAAATGCTGGTTGCTCAGGCGGATTCAGGTTGGTTAAACTTGGCTGTTAAGATCGACACAATTTCGAAATTGCCTAACGGCTTATAAATAATTGTGCTTGGATTTAACTTGTTTATTCTTATGTGGACCATCCTATTTGAAGGAACCGCTGGCCATTGTTCGTTTTGGAGAGGGATGCTTGTGGCCCTCGCCGGCTTACGCACGTCTCGTTGAGTACTATAGCTTCCTCCCGCCGGGGTCTGCTTTTTGGGGTTGTCGGAGGAATTCGGGTGTCGTTGTTCCCCGATGTTTCCTCTACCAACCCTTTTCGGCCTCTGCCGAGGTACCTTGGCCGGGTGCTTGATTCAGACGGCGGCTGAGACTGCAGTGGGAGCTACGTGCCCGCCCGACCAATCAGCCGCCTCCCTCTTATCACCTGACCCGGCTCTCTGCGTGGGTATGAGCTGGAGCGTGATGACGTGGCGAAAGAGAGGCGTAGGACGTAGCTTCCACCGCAGTCTCGAGTTTGGGGTGAACGCAGTATAGGATAGCGAAACTACGAAGTTGTGAGATAGTTTTCGTGAATGGGCTTGACGTGGCGCCGACTAGGCTCCGGCCGTTTGTACTGCCGAAGTTACGGGCGTGTCACCCCGTGTCCGTTGCAAATATATAGTCCGTACTAATGAGCGTGTTGGACGGCCCCCAGTCGACAATTGGACGGTGGACATCCCGTGGCTCCGATAGATTTTAAGATGATTGATTGGCCGCCCAAGAGGGAGAGAAGGCGAGAACCTTTAATCGTCCCGCGACAGGGCGGGAAAGAATTCGATTTGCGGGACTGGGAACCAAAGCATCCGAGGAGTGTTCTTGCTCTGACGTAAATGTATAGCCGTTGTTGCGCTTTCAATTAAACGTGACCACCCCGGTTATTGAAAAGTCTACCACCGTCGTAACGTGTCAGCAGAACCGAAAACTTTTTATGTCCTTTTCTTTTCATTATTCGGTTAACCGAAGAAGACTTGATCAATGTTTACTTTCGCCTAATTTTTGCGAAACATCTAGAACTGCTGAAAAATATGAAGAAAAAAAAAGAAGCGTTAGGCATCCTTTTATTCTGCAGGAGCCTTTAACTGCACTAAAAATGCCACGAATAGTTTACTTTTAGAAGCCGATGTTCTTGAGTAGTGACTCGGAGGGGTGGTACTTGCTCATGTGACCTTGAGTCACGTAACATTCGGTTAGCCGACGCCGACGCCGCTCAAACGAACGCCTAAGAGCTGCGCTCAAAAGGCTATGGCAGTGATTAGGCTTCAATAATAAAATGTAAACACATACAACAATCAGTTATTGGTGCACACCAGACCAACTGTCTAGACAAAAACGTTACGGAGAATGTTTCAGCTTTCAGCACCTTTCTCCACGTCTTCAAAAGAAGACAACTTGATCAGCGGAAAACATGACACAAATTAGTCACATCATGCGTCACTAAACGACTTTGGTTGCTTTTGTTATTTTAATCTTTATTATTTATTTATTTTGAAGCCTGCGGCGCGCATGTATTAGGCATTATCGCAGAGGGCGAACAAACATTAAAAAACCTTTTCGCATTTGCGGCACAAACAATTTCACTAGGCAGCGCATTCTATTCCTAGCTGGACTAAGTATAATAATAATAATAATAATAATAATAATAACTATTTCCCCTTACCGTCCTGGCGTGGAGATTATGTATCTTATGTGATCTTTACGATGTTAAATATAATTTGGAGCATTCCAGCAAGCCCTTTCAGATAGGATACAAAAGTGTGCGATGAAAAAAAGCGCCTGGCTTATCATTATTTATTTTGGAGCAGTATGCTCGATAAATTACAGGAGACGAAATAAACATAGCTCATTGGATATCCAGCCTCAGTGGACATTCAGACCTGGTTGGATATTCCGTCTCGTTGGGTGTTCAGTCGCGGTAACATTCAGGCCTGGTTGGATCTTGTATCTCGATGAATATTCAGTCACGGTGGACACTGAGGCCTGGTTGGATCTTCCATCTCGTTGGACATTCGGACTCGTTGGACATTCCTTCTCAATTGGACATTTCGTCTCGATGGATATTCCGTCTCGCCTATCACGTGACCAATTGGATCTTTCGACTCGTTGGCTCTTCCGTCTCAATGGATATTCAGTCCGCAAGCGCTGCAAAGTGGGAGTCGTGGATCTGATATGTGGTCACGTCCTGCAAGTCCAAAACGCTCTACACAGCGTCTTCAATAACGACGATTCACTAACCTGGGTGGCCCAGTTCCCTGTGACCAGTCTTTCGCTTCGTTGCTCACAATTCCTTTCAAGGTTGTGATGATAGTGCAATGAATGCAAAGGCGCAAGCGATCTGGACAAGTATGACGATAAAATCTCTGGAGAAGGGGAACAAAGGGGACAAAGGACAAAGATCTCCAAACACAGCTAGGTGACTTGTGCTCTACTGACGTCTAACTCCTGGTTATGGTTAGTTCACCTCGGTAGAGCGCTCCACTGGAGATGGAGAGGTCCCTGGTTCGATACCAGGATTAGGCGGATTTTCTCGGTAGCGCACCAGTCACCTAGCTGCGTTTGGAGATATTTGTTTGTCCCTTGTTCCCCTTCTCCAGGGATTTTATCGTCCTTCAGGATTCATACGTTTTGTTTTTTTAGACTTAGGCTAGGTGGCGCAAGCTACCGCCCGTTACAAAGGGTATAGCCATTAGCATGCATGCAACATCCATCCATCCATGTGCACGAAGCCTGTGATTGGATGCGAATCCTCGCTGGACACGGACACGGCACTCGTTCTCGATTACGAGCCGAGTTCGCACCGAACATCGTGACCCATCAGTGTTGTACGCGATACCAAAAAAAAAAGAAAATGTACCACAAATATGTGATTTGTTACGTGTAAGAAAAGGAACGCGTTAACGATAAAAAAGTAACGCACGTTACTTTTGCGTTACCTCTTCTCAATTTACAACGTTTTACTGTTTTTGACGTTACTTGGTGTGCGTAAGTGCCATATTTCAAGAAACATTATTTTCACTCGGAAACGTAACGTAATTACCTTAGCGTTTGTACCGTTCCACGTGAATCCTCACGAGGAAGCGAGCGAAAAACCGCAAGTGTTCAAAGAACTTTGCGCCTAAAACCAGAAAAGAAAATTGAAGTATATATATATATATATATATATATATATATATATATATATATATATATATATATATATATATATATATATATATGTTTTAGTTTTGGAAAGACGTTGCCTGAGTCCCGAATAAAGTAACGTATGTACCTTATTCGTTTCAGTTTGAAAAAGGTAGCACGAGTAGCGGTTATTACGTTAGGGAAAAGTGTAGTACGTTGCCGCCAACACCGCGTCCAATGCATGCCCTGAGTGCGTGCTCGAGCAATGGCAGACTTTGATGATTTGGCGCTGCACGATGACGCGCACCTTTGAAAAGGGCTTATTCTTTGAGTGCTACTCGTGCATCCGAAGGGTTTAGTCGTGGCAACGCCCGAGTATCCCTGGCAGGCCGCCATTTTTTCCAAAGCGCGTCAGATTGTTTCGTGCCGCGATGACAGATACCGCCAAAAATGAATATCTTTTTCCTTTCTTCTTTTTAATTGAACGGTGTGGTGTGATGACGAACACCCCGTTTAACGTCGCCATGGCTTCCCAGCGGTCGCGATATATACACGCGCTGCTTGCTGGAACGTCCGAGGGCTAGAGCTCAGGTGGCGTCGGAGTTCTAGCCCCCTGGCCGAGGTCCGATAAGGGCGTCGTCGTGGTCCTCGCTTCCAGCTTATCTGTGGGGCTCCGATGCTGGCACCGCCTCTTGCCTGCTCTTCCCTCCGCTCATCCCCACCCTGGGAAATTAATACACTCCGGCTGTAATCCTCCCCATGCCTTGTACCGATGAATCTTGCGTAACACGACGAATCAGAGCTCATGCGCTGATCTCCGTGCCACAGAACGCGACACTGTTAGCACAAACGAAGGATAAACTAGCTTTTCTTTCTATTATTCAAAACAAACGCTAATGTAGTGGAAATTTTTACGCTCGCTGCGCTGGATAGTTCCTGGCGTGGGGGGTAGACCTGCGATGGCTTGCTGCGCAGCGTAGATGCACAAAAACGCTTGATAAAATTAAAACTCAAAATAGAGGATAGAAGAAAAGCAGCAGAATGAATGGCGGAGACTGACAACTGTGTAATTTGTTTCATGTATGTTGCTTTCTTCCATTCTCTCTCTTAGTTTTAATTTTATCAAGTGCGTTTTTCGTGCATCTACGCAGCGCAGCTAAACCATCACAATATCTAACCAACTAGCCCATATCCAAGCATTATTAGGATAGAGCGTGGTTTGAGGATTGCGGAGAAATTGCTAGGTGTTGGGATAAACGCGGAATTCTTAGGTGCGTCTGGAAAAAAAAAACTTTCAGCCTTTCCACTCTGGTGAAGAAGGAAGACCAGCAGAAGCTGTACTATGGTGGGAACGAAGTAATGGCCGGCCTCAAGTCGGACTCGGCCGGGCAGAGTGGAAAGGCCTGGAGAGGTTGCTGCCATCTGTGAGCGACGGCGGCAACCAGACAACCGGCAAGCCAATTGTCATGGGTTGCCGCCGTCGCTCGTAGATGCTGCTAGCTCGTTCAAGAGTGTCGTGTCATCATTTGGTTGGTGACGGACACGATACTTGGGAAGACTAGCCCTTAACAGCTCCGCTGTAAAAAGAAAGAAAGGAAGAACAATTGAAATGTAAACTGTTTGTGAACGGGAATCTCTAGAAAGATGCTTCGGAATCCGTAGTGTTAATACACCGAAACGGGCACTACATAACTTAGAGATCATGGGTTCAATCTTCACCCCTGCCCATTTCGCCCTGGATGGGCTTCGTACTGGCGTGTGTTTGTGCCAATCACTACTGCGTGATTCATGTTACGGATTCCAAGCTAGCAGCAGGACTGTGCTGACTGAAGTCCTCGTCTGCAACGTGTATACGGGGTCGCCATACTCGAGACAGGATAAACTCACTCTGTCTAAACATCTAATAAGGCTGATAGCCAGGTTGGTTGGCAATCACTGGACATGCCTGAGGTAAAACAGTTCAAAGACAAAGAGTAGGAAGAAGAATCGGACAGGTAATCGAGGCGTACTACATCTACATTCGCGGATGGACCCATACGTAAACTATCAGTGACGTTGTCGAGCGAGGCAATAGATTTCCTGACGTTGACGATGGAAGGTCCCCGCACGTGCAAAGGTGCTCACTGTCAGAGGGCAGGTTGGTGGATGCACGCGCGAAGGTGTGGAATGCGTCTTCTTCCCCTTTCCTATCCTTCTTATAGTAAAAAAAGACAAAAAAGAAGCATTTGCGAGTTAGCGTTTTTGTCCCGTTCTTCTTGCTATCTTTCTGTTGGCGCTGTTTTACCTCGGTATCCACGTCCGATTTCTTTCGTTTCGGTCCGAGTCCGTGAGTAAATGAAAGCAGTGTCATCGCAGATAGGTGAGTCACATTTTGTTCGAGCCTTTATTTTCTTTGCAGTCGAGCTAACTGACAGCTCAAGAAACGATGGACGTGGCGAGTGCCCAGCATCTCATTAGTGCGCCGCAACCAATCGGATTGCAGCACGAGCCGATGAGAACGCCGGAGATCCAATGGGGAAGCGGAGAAAGAGGGAATTAACGTTGCCAGTGATAGTGCCGACGCCGCATCTGTTTTCCTGCCGCTGATCCGCAACACAAAGTGCCGTCACTCGCTGGCCGCAAGAGGACTGAAGCGGAATCGCAGAGAAGCCTGACGCAAGCCCGCCACAACCCTGGACGGCATGGCACTCGATCGACAGTGGAACACAAAACGTGACTATACTTGGTTTTTTTCCCCATAAATATATAGTGAAGTGCAAGCGCAGTCAGAGCTAGGAGACACACAAACACGATATGCACCAACATAACTCTCGACGTCACGCCACTAAGGTGGCGCTGCTATCGGCGCCGCGCATGCGCAGATGCGAAGTGAGAGCGCGTTCAGTACGCTCGATTGGTCTCTTCGATGACGGCGCACGCCGTTATCGAAAGGTTGCTGACGTCGTGACCCTGCGCTTTCAGAGCCGCTCGGTTGGCTCTGCCGGCCCAGCAGCATTGCTTGCCCTCGGACATAAAGCTGCACATGTCTTGGCTTCGGTGGCGATTTTGTGTCGACGCTCCGCTCTTTGGGGTTGGCGGCTAGGGCGAGTCGTCGGAGTACCTCATTTCGGTTCCCAGGAAGTGTGGAGACTAGCTCTAAAGGCCGCGGCCTCACCGCTGATACATCATGCAAAGGCGGTCTCCAGAGACTGTCCGAAGCGTGTTCCTTTCTTGCGTGACGGTTCCTGCCGCATTGGTAATTGAAAAATATGTCTGTGCAGACGCGTTCCAAGCATACATATGTGTGAAGGAGACGCGCTTCGAAGACGCCGCATGCGTATCTTCAAATACTTTGCCATTATCTCTGCGTCGAACACTTGTCTTTTGTACGGTGCACGAGCGGTGCGGATCTATACTTTGTTTCAGCTTGTGTTGTACCGCAGAAAGGCTACAAGCGCGAGCTCCTTGCTCTAAGCGCATCTCGGCGGCACACGCTCTCGTGCACCAAGGGCAGCTGCCAGATCGCCAGAGCTCGCGCTTCTAGCCTTCGCTGCGGTACAAGATAAGGTGAAACGAGTATAGTGGGCCTGCCACTCCCAGAAATATACAAAACAAAAACACAAACTTTTTTTTCTTTTTACGTGGATTTACTTTGTTCGTCTGAGAGTGTCTTGGGGACAGTTACCTATCAGGGTCTCACATTTGTGTATACACAAATACACATTTCTACGTGCCTGCTCTACGTTTACACTACACTGTAGTTTACACATATGAGTTTATGATATACCTCGATAGTTCCGTCGATGTCGATGATTTTTGGTGGATTGTTTCGAGGAACACCGCTTCGCAAGCTTTACAGTGTAGAGATGGAAGACTGGCACCGAGGAGGAATGGACGGCGTGCCCTTTTCGGGGAAGGTCGAGCTCTCAAACGCCACCAGCGTGTCGAAACACGCTACTGCAAGTAGAAAAACGAAAATGAGAGAGAAAAGCGAAAATCACGGGCGAGTTCCTTTCCTCGAAGCGAGTTTCCCTTCTACAAATCGAGATCCTAAATTGGGGCCGACCTTCCCAATAAAGATTGGGTCCACCCGCGAGACCCGCTACACTTTGATTTCCTCTTCCCTCTTCGAAATTCTTCGATCCGATGCTTTTCGTATCTCATTTGGTCTTCTCGTCCTTCTTTTATTCTTCCTCACCTCGCGCTTGTCCTTATTCTGCGGTGATGGGACTCGTATGTTCCCTCCTTCTTTTTGTCTCTCTTCGCCTTTTTCTTTTTTCTTCTTTCCCTCTTCATGTTAGGGAGTTTTATCCTTTTTTTTCCCTCCCTCTTAGAGGCATTTTCGATTGAAGGACGTGCTTCGCGTGTCTTTGCGAATGCAACGTTTCCTTCTTTTCTCAGCTGTGTCCACCCAACACCGCCTAGAATAATCAGAGCCTCCTCATGGCCTCCTCTCCGTTCATGAAACGTCATCACAGTCGCATCGTGCTAAGTCGACTATTGGGCCCGAGTCCGACCTTCGACGCGCTGATTGACCACGAACCTTGGCCGAACTCTATCCCATGCAATGCACCCTAAAAGTTTAGTTCGACGTACAGCGCCCTATAGTGGCACAGACGGCCCCAAATTTACGAGGGGCTTTATGACGGTGCGATAAAACTTCTTAAATAGCTAAAGTACGTATTAAAATCCACAGAGAGAAAACACAGAGGTTTTGCAGTAGGGCGAAGAAAACCCCGATTATTTGTTTTTGTAGTCAGTTAACATGTACATGAACTATTTTGATAGAGTTGTACCACAGGGCTATCAAGCCTCTCGTGAAAGTTAGTTCCGTCAGATCGACGTCAGTGCGCTGTACGTCGAACTGAAGTTTTCGGGTGTATTCTATGGGACAAAGGGTGTAACGATACGCCTTTTTTTTTAGAGTGCGCGACGCCGCACTCGTGCCCGATCTCAAGCCTCGATCGATCTGACTGTGATGACGGTAAGGAGGTCTCCTGCTTTATAGGTGGTGTTGCTCCACTTCGTTCGAGGCACGCCGCTTGGTGCGTTGGCGGCGAGGTACCGCAGTGCGTTTCGTGTTAACTCCGCCCTCAGACAACGAAGCGATCCGACGGAGACAACCGCCGCCAAAAGTGCAACGTCACGGCGCTGCATTGTCTTTCTGGGTCTACTATCACGCGCATCCATCACGCGCAAAAGAAAAGAAGTGCAGGATCACGCCGCATTCACTGTGCGCGGTTGGTTTAGCAGGTGACAGAAAAATCGCGAAGACGGCGAGCACCATGACGAAACACCTGAGGCGGTGTTCGATTGGGTCCGTCGGATCGGATCGTTCGCTGCCGTCGTCCCTTAAAGGGGTACTCCGGCGTTTTCCACGTAGTCCCCGATGTGCCTGAAAATGGGTTTAACAGACGAGCAAACATCGCCGGAGGAGCAACCCAAATATTGGGCCAAAATACATTTTCTTGGCGATGTTATTGAACTTACAATTTTCTCCTGACCGTGTTTTTCAAAGTGAAAGTCTCTACTGGCAACGATGGAAAAGTGACGTCGGTGGAAGGCAGGGGTTTGTTCTTTGGACTGCAGAATTTGTTCCCAACTGATTCGAAGCAGTCTCCCGGTGTCAACTGAATGCTTTGGAAGCTCGCTCCTGCACCCGCGCAGCAACCCGAAACAAATACTCGGCGTATGTCTATTTTTAGACTGACCACTCGACCCGCGAGCTTGACTTACCCTGATGTCACTGCACTGAAAAGCACGGGTTTAATGTTGGTTTTGCCATCATTTTCACTCGTCGATTACGGGATAACTATTTTGAATGTCGCGATACTAAATAGCATATCGGAGAGGGTAAAGGCCGGTGATTCCAAAATATACTTAGTTGGGGTAGCTAAACAAACCTCCGGAGCACCCCTTTAACGTAAAACGAAGTAGAGTGATATTGATATCAGTGTGAGTATCTAAGCCCGCGTAACTGAGTAACTTGGCTGAGAAGCAGAGAGGGTAGACCTTCGCGTAATTCTCGTGACCCTGCGTCACATTAAATGTTTCACTTCCTTTTTCACGTGTGAGGACCCGCTCCTCGTGGACTGCGGTTAGGCCGTTTTGCGTTAATCTCAATGCCAAAGATGCACTTTTTTTCTATATTTTCTGCGGCGCTATAGACAGTGTAGTTTTGCAACGAAGTTTGGCAACACTTTCACTTGACAACGTTGCAGAACGATCTGGAGGGTTCTCATTTTTCAACGCCTGGCGGCAATTCAAGAGACCTCCGACTCATCCCTTTGCTGCTCTAGGATTTTACCACTCCGAGTTCGTTGTTTCCTCCGTTCTAAAACTGCTCGGGCGCCCGTTTTTTTTTTATGTCTTGTGCTTATCAATTCCAAAAACGGTCCTAAAAAAAAAAAATCGGAATTGAGGGAAAAAAGCAAACACTGAATTTTTAAGATCAGTAACGTGAACTCACGTTTTCTTCGCGCGGGAACGAGAGAGAGCTCGCGGATGCCGCGATGGGCGACACGCGGGGCTCCATTTGTTTATTTTTATTCATTTAACCCCCCCCCCTCCAAAAAAAAAAAAAAACAGAAGCGTATTTTTTTTTTTTTATAAAAGTGGGGACGGTGTGCTTCAAAAACAACTACATCGGTCTATCGTGAGGTTGAAAACCCAAAGTTCGAAGGTTCGGCATCGTTTGGAACCAATATTGTAATATAACAACAACTACGGGCAAACAGCGTTTCCTGGACGAACACACTATTCTTTTTAGTGCCCCCCCCCCCTCCTTCCCAGGGAAAAAAAAAAAGAAAACAAGAAAAACGTGGCTATACAAAATAAATAAATGGTGCAACAGTCGCGAGGGCAACTGCGGGAACTTCCGTTTTTGGCCCAAGTGGTGTACGAAACTAGGACCTGAGGAAGAATGGAGTTCTGCCAACACTGGGATACACAAAAATAAAGCAACGTTGTAAAAAAAGAAAAAAAAGGAAAGCAGTTGCAATATTCGCAAGAGTGCTGTGTTTGTGTCTTGTACTTGTCCTTTGCCCTTTTTTGTGCCATTTTATTCGCAAGATTCGACTGCGAGGAGAGCAGACAAGTTTTTTTTTCTTCTATAGTATCAATCGCTGTTATATTGTTGCTGTTTTCTCTTCGAAAACTTGTCCGTACTCTGATCTCTTTCCTGAGACCCGTGTACTTTTCCCCTCCTCGCAATAGACGTGTGCGCGGTCAAGGCAGTGCTGGGACTTTATTCGGATGAACGTACATTTTCGCGATTGGTCGTCACTGTCGTTAGTTATTTTACTTGTAAAGATTTGGCGCCGCTGCTGACTTCCTTTCCTTTTTTCTTTCCTCGAGCGGATTTTTCGGACGTCCATTCGGTAGGAGATTGTTTTGGACACTTTGTTTGTGCCGTATGCACTTTTTTCCTGAATAGAAGCAGAGGCCACGAAAGGATCAGTTAGCCCTGGAGTGAGAGGAGTACATTCTTATGTGTCATTTTTAAACGGTCAAACTTTTTTGTGTCGTACGGTCGTGATCGTTGTCTAATACCTCGCTCATCCTTTTTTTCTCTCTTTTTATAGACGTTTTACAGCGTTTTTTTTTTTCCTTACCTGAAGACAGCGTGCTTCGAGTAACGAACTTCTTCGTTTACCATTCCTTCTCTCTCTTATAACACTCAAACGAGATGACTTGTATTATCTCGTCACTTTTGGCTCTAAGAACCAATATTGCGTTTATTCTTTGATTTGTCATGGCCTCGTCGTTGCGATTGTACTCGGAAAATGCACATTGTGTTGGCCAACACGCGGGAAGGGTATATTGATTTTCAAGATTAAGTGTGAACCTCTAACATTCTAAATCACACGTGGAGCTTCGTAGAAATTTTCTTTTATCGATTTTGTAAGCTCTGTTCCTCGGACCAGTTGGTGCGTCGGGCGTGGCACTCAGGTATAGACACATCGAAGGTTTCTTTTAACTCCGAGGCCACACTGCCAATACATCGTACAAAGGACCGCCTGCAGACAGTTTGACGCGTTCCTCTTCTTTGTATGGCAATCCTGCCCCGTAAATCGTGCAAAAAAAAGAAAGGGGGGGGGAGATTATACGGCGTGATGCGTTTAGACAGCGGTAGCTTGTTTTGTTTATTTTCGTTCGCGCTCACGCCGTCGCTAAAGTTTTTCCCCCCAAATTTTGCGGGGAAACTGAATTGGAGCGTAAAGTAACGTAGATTGTTCCGCTAAATTTAGCGGTTTACGCTCGCGCCTTCCGGAAACCAGGGGACGAGCCCGTAACAGCTGCCCCTGCCTGCTGTCATGCTGGAAGCATACATACGCACGGGACAAACATGCCATGAACATGCTGCAGGCTTTTCCAGAGGTAATTCTGTGCTCATGTTTGCAGCGAAAACCGTGGCTTCTGTATGGAGTATGAGCGGCGTGGCTGCGGTTTAAGGATTCGAGTTTTTATCTGAGCATCGGAGCAGGGTGCCTCGACCAGCTACCTAGAATGCAACCTAAGGCTCGTTGTCACTACCGACCTTGATTGCCTCTCTATCGTGTTCAACGTGTGTCTCTACACTCTCGGGTGTAAACACATTGTTTTTTCTTCGTAAACACCAACGCACATTCCCGCGAACGAGACCGGCGAGGTACGTTGTCGGGAGTTCTCGCTTCGTTTGTCCACGACTGCACAGTGCAGCGAGTCTTGACCCGCTCTGTTCGCGCGAGATAGCGAGGTTAATGATTTATTTTTTGGCCAATCAGGATTTTTCAATCCCACCGACGCGGACGCCGACGTCGATCTTTTCAGCTGCCCGAGCTCCTTCAAACTATCGCTTTGGAACTGGTCCGGGTGTTCCGTGCCTACGACGGGGAAGGCGTGGAAAGCGCAGAAAGATGCCCGCAGGTCGGCTTTCCCGCTTCGCCCCTCAGCACGGCGGGGAAAGTATTTGGGCAGGGTGCCACCGCCCGCCGTCAAGTTGACACTCAAACGCCGCCACTCTTGGGAAGCAGTTTTCCTCTTTTTTTATTTTTTATCCACTTGTAGTTTTGAAGTCTGCAGGAGGGTGCAAGTAATAAACGGCGACAAGAAGTTGTTGTTTAATATTAATACGGTTATTAGAGGTGCTGTGTTTTGGTTACAGGTTCTTCAGCCGATCGGAATTCCGATGTACTTCTAATTTGGTTAATCAAGTCGCGTGGACTTCATAGAAACCTAATAAAAGTATATAAAAATACATGTATGAGGTTGTACATTTTGGTGTGCAGATTCCTATAGCTTTAGCGACGCAGGGCGAGTACTTTTTAAACAGCTGATTTTATTTGCTTCATTGGTTTCTTGGTATACGTTTGTTTCATTTCCATTTTCTATAAGTTCCAATTATTGTTCTTTTGGTTTTCGGTGTTTGGGTGGGGATAGAAATTCCGCTTCATAAGTCCTCGTTTTGGTCGTGAATGATGATGTGCCTCCATTGGCTTATTGATTCCAAAAAGATATACGAAGTTGACCATCGTCATTCAGGTTTGAACTGCCGCGCTTCTCGACCGCCTGTTCTCAGGACGAAACAGCTTTGATTTTAAGTCTAATGCTTTATTGATTGATATTATTGGATTGGGAGAGACACATCATGAAATAATGCATTAAATTATTATTTATTTACTCATTCATTCACTCATTCATTTATTCCAGTTCATTCATTCTATTCGTTCATTCATTGTTAGGTAATTCTATGTCATGTTTCTTCAAATATTATTTGAGACTAAAATATACTCCGTTTTAGTTTAAAGGGATACTTCAACGAAATTTGATATATATCCGTCGTGTTCCTAAATAGGTTGAATATGATCCACAATCACCCGTAAATGACAATCGCACGTTTGTATTTTGAGCCTGGTGGCTGTATTTTTTGTTATAAACGGCCCACTCTAGCGAAGCGCTCGGAGAAGGCCCAGCTTAGAGCACATGACATTCAACACAATCGTGACGTAGGTCGTCTCGGGACGAGCAAAGCTACGGCAAGGCTGACGTCGAGAGGATGGCCTAGTTGTTCCAGCCACCGAAGCGGCTGCTTTTGTACGAATTTTGAGTGGCGGGTTAATCTTCTATAATCTTGTAGGGGGACAGTAGCGACTTCTGGGACACACAAAAGGGATTCTCGGGAAGAGGGGAGTTCCTCCTTCCCTGCTTCTCTCGTCGTGGCCAGAGGCGAGACACTCACCGTCACTAGCTGTCAAGGTTCCTAGACGGGCATTACAAACGAGACGTTAGCGACATCCACCAGGTGCTCTTTGCTAATCGTTTAATTCGTTTTAAAATTCCTTTTCGTGACTTTTTATCAACAAAATATTGGTGTGTTCGATGTGAAACTCCTCCTTTGAACATATATAGACCATAAAATAAGCGCCGAAATTTCGTAGTAGCATCCCTTTAAACTCGATCGCAACCGGCGCTGACCATCCGGTATAGCCAGTCCAGCAGCTGCCAAAAGTACATCGTCGTGGCGCTCCTTGCCTTTCTGCCTTTAATCTCACGCCTAGAAATCACGGATAGACACCAATCACGCATAGAAAAAAAAAAAAAAACGCGGGATCGGTGCGCACTCAGTGCGCGTGATTGGTTTAGCCGGTGGCGGCCAACGCTCAAAGGCGTCTGCGCATGCGCAATGCCGACAGCAGAGCCACCTCAATGGCGTGACGTTATATAGGAGAGTTGGTCTATAGACGTCTTTTTCAGAGTCCTCGTATTTGCAGCTCCGAAGCCGCGGTGACACTCCTAACGCGTCGTACAAAAGACATTCTGGAGACGCTGATTTACGCGTGTTCCTTCCTCGTGTGACGGGGTCCTGTGACATCGGCCATGCCAAAACTGTCTGCAGGGGAGCTCGAAGTATGAGCTTCGAACATGCTCGAAGCTCTATCATAGTGTCTGCAACGCGAACACCGCCTCTTTTGTGTGCGTATTCGCGACTCCAGCGAAACGGACGCCACCAAGCGGGAAAAGCGGGAACCAGCCGGACCAGGTCGCTCCGCGCCCCTCCGCGTCTCTGGTGGCTTTCGCGGACACGCGTCGTCGGCGCAGTGGCGAACAATGTAATTTACGAGGGTCCGAAAATTTCTTAAGTTTGACTGAGTGTTCATTAGTGTGGTGAAGCCTCAGTAGATTGTTTCCTTCCATCGCGTGTTTGAAAGCCCGTTTACTCCACAACACACGGTCGCGGGCTTTCGATTTCTTGGATGGGGAGGAATCACCGAAAAACGTTTTCATTTCTTGTCTGTTTCGAATCACATTCAGAGTGACGACTACGTGGTAACTGATAAGTGGTTTCTTTATAAGGATGTAGAACAGTACGCTGAGGACGACAGACGAGGTGTTTCACTGAAGGGAATACCAATGTTGCAGTCAACTGAATGGGAAAATTCGATAGCTGCTTTTCTTGAGTTTGGTTGTGTGTGATTAGCTTCAAGTTTGAGCCACCCATGCCGGTCGGTGCGCTGGCTATTCATCTTGGCGTCGTTTTCGCCGAAAAAGGCTCTGGATCACACCGAAGGAGTTGGGCTGATTTCGTAGTTACTTGATTCATGAAAACCTGCTCGCTGCATAGGATTAATGAGGGAAGTTATCTGCTTTCAAAAGGTGGGGGACGCGTCTCGCAAAGTTAGAAGCTGTCACGGCATTATGATCTATCGCGCCTCCAATATTTATATTATACCCCCGCCGAAGCCTGCTGCAATATACGTCTACATTTCTCAGGTTGACCGCCCACAAAAATACTCATTTTCTCCGTTCAGGATTCGAAGTCAAGTTCAATGCAGAGAGGTTCTGCTTGAATCTCCGATGAAGACTCTCTCCAGGTTGTCCGTATTTGTCTCCGTGCTACCGGCTAGAACCATTTGGCTAAGTTTAAGTACTATCTCTCTGTCTGTCAAATATACTTTTATTCAGCTGTTCACCTAATAGCTAGTCAACTAAGCTCATATTTCAACCCGAAGAATATACTAGTATCGCTTTAGTGGTACATAGTACGTTATATAATACATAACCCGCTCGTCAAAATGACTTCTTGATTGCTACTAAAACCTGAATTGAAATACGAGTATCAGCTGCTTAGTGGGGCGCCAGCGGGTTAACATGCTCCTTGGCTCAAGAAGCGCTTGCTTACTTTTCGTAATTTTCCTGCAGCCTGTGTTGTTGACCCAGCAGACGACTGGAAAACGCGGATACGCACAAAAGCTCGATTTCGCGGACAGATAAGTCGCATGGAGGCATGCGAGTTAGCTGAAAATTTGTCTCGGTGGAACAATTCTGTAGTCATCGCCGCTTTCCTTAGATGATCAAAACTGGTTAGAGTCTATTAGCGTCTCTCCGGAGCCCATAGTTTCGGTTTTGAACGAAATCTCCGAAACGAAAGTTTGACATGAAAAGAACAAAAGCACCGGGAAAACAAAACAAAAGTTTATGTGCACCGGCTACACTTAACAGTCTCAGTTCAAATACCTCTATAAAATTGGGTAATAAACAAAAGAAACTCTGTTCAATTGAATGCGCCACCCGTTCAGGCGGCCCGGCAGATCCGACGCGACCTGGACTCAGCCGCCATGTTTGTTTGGTGGTAGCGCCCCGTGCAGGTCGCTGGAGTCGCGAATATGAGCAGTAAGCATTTGATCCCTCTTTCTCCTGTTTCAGATTTCGGGCATCAGTTCGCGGCGGTTTTCGCTGCGCACTCCACTAAGCGGCTCCCTCGTCTCTTCCTCCGCATCTTTTGCGCTGGGAAGCGTCGCCTCGTCTGGGGTGGCGAATACTGGTCGGTTCTCACATGCAGCAAAGCGCTAATGTAGCGCTCCTCACGTGCCGTCAGCTACTTATCGTCTGCCATGAGCAACAGTTTTGACGATGAGATACAAAGCTGGTGAATGCTGCCGTCAGCACGCCCTTAGCGCGAGGTAAGCGCTACGCTTGTAGCGCTCCGCTTCATGTGTGAACAGGCCTTACGTCGGCGAAAGATGTCGCCAGAGGCTGTTCTTGTTTTCCTATAGTCGATTCTTTTTTCCCGTGCGCCCGTGGCGTTTCGTTCTTCCTGGAGCGACGAACACGGCTCGTAGACACGTCGCATAACACATTGTGCTTCCAACATTTTTTTTTTAAACTTTCACGCGTTATTTTTTTTGCCAGGAAAGAGCATAGGTTCGTTGAACAAGCGACACGGCAAGTCGATTTAGCTTTAGTAGTCGGACGAGAATTCTTATTTTCCACGTTGGGGGAACTCGTGTAAACATAATTTCGTAGTAACCGTTTCTTTATTTATACGCGTATTTATGTACTCTGAGGACCGTTAGGCGTTACAGAGAGGAGTAGGTGAAACAAAGCTGAATGAACGTATGTGTAAACAGCGGTTACAAAAAGACGATTAGAAACTATTGAAGGCAAAAGAGACGCTGGTGGAGACGACGGTGACGGGAAGGTGGTTCCAGTCCAGGCTTGTCCCGGGGACAAAGAAGTCAAAATACAAGTTAGCTCGAGAACGTGGTACGCCGACTTTCAATTAGTGGTCGGTACGGCACGACACGTATGGCCGTAGAAAGCAATTGGTTTAGACACTCGTTGGTCTAGTATGTTTCCAGAAAAATGCGTAACCTAGCGATACGACGTCTCATTAGATAATTGGGTAAATTAAGCGTCTCTTTTTTATATATATATTTTAATCTGCGACACACTGGCTTAGCGAGAGTGGATGGACAAGTCGAGGTTGGTAGTGCGCGTAACCCTACCGACACGTTACGTTACCGACGCAAAAAGTACGCAAGTTTCCATCTTCGCGCTAAAGCTAAACGCAAACAATCGGTGCGTACTTAAGCACCGATTCAGTTTAACGTCACGGCTTGAGCATTAAGTGACGTCGTGAATGGCACGTGACGGCGGGCCACGTGATGTGGTGGTGTCACTTCGTCACGTAATCCATTGTGGCACCGACCACGTGAGCCTTAAAGCCAGCACTGGCACTGCGCATATATCACACAAGCGACGAAGTGTTGGCTGTGGAGAACGTCGTAATTGTCTGCGTCTCAAGCGTCTTCGAAACATGTCTGTTTCGTGCATACTTGAGACGTATCAGCAGACAGTGTGACCAATGTGACCGTCATGTACGGAAGACGCCTTAGGCAGTGTCTGCAGACTGTCGTTAGCGTGATGTTTTAGCAGTTTGACACCACGGTCCCGGTACCGTCAAGTACCCGCGTGCCTGTTAATGTTCGAGTAATCTACCAAAAATTGAGCCTGTTTATTTGGACGGTTAGTCTGACACTACGATTCGCTCTCTCCTTGTGTTTCGAGACTGAGCAGAAATTGCGCAAGAAAAAGTCCTGAACTATAGCGATGCTACTCAGCCACCTTGTTTTGCATCTATCCGAATCATCTGCATTACCAAACTTTTTTTTGGGCGCCATTTGCATGAGTAAGAGACATTTTCAGCGGCGGTTTATTAGGTTTTCAGCCGCTCGGCTCTACGCACGAAGTGACGCTTTTCTGGCCTCGTAATGTCAGTGTTACTTCTGTCCTTTATTATCGTTTATTATTTTTTAACTCCTTCCGCGGTAAGAAGGAACGTTGAAGGAGGCCGAAGTTGAGTTTGCTAAAATAGGATACGGTCGAGTGTGGGGCAGAACGTGTTCCTGTGCCGTCGGAGCGCTAAGGCCAGCCATTTGTTGAATTGTGAAAGGAATCGGCTAGGACTGGAGAAATAAGCCTAAAGACTACTAGGGATAAGAGACAAACATAGGGGCTGGCCAGAGATAAAAGAATGGGTAAGTAGGGTGGGGATAGGGTCATAAATGAAATGGCAGGCGGATGTATAGGGAAGAAACAGGAGGGTGCAGTTTTTTTATTGTTGGCAAGATGTAGTGACCGTTGAAGTGGGAACCGCTAGGGAATGAAAGGGAACATTTAGGGAGAAGCTACAATCCGAAGGAAAAGGGACAAAAGAATGAATGCGGGCATAAAGAAGAAGAGGGCAGGAAAAGGAAACATTGACTCGGTGGAATCAAAACCTAAGGAATGAATCAGAATGGTTATTGGGATTTGCTGGGGACTGAACAAATGGCAGAAAGAAGTAGAGATTATGCGGAAAGACAAACGGTGCGAAAGCGAAAAATTCTAGCAGGAACGACGTATCTCCCGGGTAACGCGAAGACGAAAAACGGAAAATGCGATAAAGGACGGAAGGAAAACGGATCAGGCACGAGAGCTGTGGTTTCTGCTTTCCCTAAATGTGCTTAGGTATAAACTCGTTCGGCGCTTCTTTGTGGACCGTGGGATTTCGTTTTCTGATATATTTCTTTTTCGTCGGAGCGGCGTTTTGGTTTTGTCTTTCTCGCTCGCGAGTGCTTGCTTTAAGCTGATGTCGCACTGTAATAGATGTTACAAAGGACAGTCCCTAAACACTTTCTGATCCGTGTTTCTTCCTTGTCGAACGGTACTTTCACACTGGTAATGCAAAAGCTGTCTTTAGACATGTTCTAAACATGCATAAGTATGAAGGAAACGTACTTCCTCAACATGCTTCAGGCGTTTCCGCAATTAATTATAATTATCTATGTCTCCTGTGAAATGTATAACTTCAAAATATGGACTGCACTGAGATATCCGTGATGCTGTATACGTGAACAGTGACTCATGGTACTCCATTTTTTTCGGGGAAGGGGGGGGGTGTTTGCTTGTTAAAGGGAAACCGAAGCGGCTTTGTATTTAAGGAAAAACACTTAAATCGTCTTCATTTGGCCTCCAGGATCACGAATATCGAGATTATTTTTAAAGTTTGTGCACGGAGGCTGGAGAAAATCATATTCAATGTATTGCTGAAGCCCCTCTTTCCGGAGCGTGACGTCATACCCAGAGTTTCCGGAATCTCCGTCCACGCGCATCTTTAGCGCCTTTCAAAGCTATCCACGCGCGATCTTGCTATTTCCAGAAAGGTAAAAAAAAGAAAAAAAAAAGAAAAAGACGTCATGATTGGGGTCATTGCGGGGGAATATACCTGGCAAGCTGTAAATGCACCCTTTCACAAATTCAGCGCTATCTAGGGGCTGGAATATCAGTCCAAATTGTTGTATGCTAATGGCGGAAACAATCTGGTGCCTATTCATCTAGACGTACGACACTTACGATGTTTTTCGCTGAACAGTTATTTCTGTATTTGTTGCCCTCGATGGTGTGAAAACCATCGTGCGTGCCTAGTGTTGCGTGATATAGGCGTTGATCAACTGCCCAGAGGGCTCACATCAGTAGCTTAGGGCCAGCCCCGTGTGCACTGAGGACGACTTGGACTCGCCGGCGTTAGCGCGTGAACACGGCTATCCGCGATTGGGACGGTTCATATAGTTGCAAACCTCTTGATAAGATTAATACTTCATTCTCATGAGCTCTCTGGGAGGTGCCGAAGTCGAGTATACACCTTTTCCACAAGGGCGCAGCCATCTTGAATGGCGTCACTTCTGGTATGCGGTAAAACATCGCTTTGATCTCTCCACGCCGCTTTGAAGGTGTTTTACGAAAAATGCGTGATTGTCACACACTCTTCTTTTTCTCTTCCCTATATTTTATCGCATATTCCAGGACGAAATGCTTTATTATTTTTTCGTCCCGAATACCAGATGCGGAACCCACGTGACTGAGAACGACAGGAAACAGAAAAACGTCTAATATACTTACAGGAGAGCCTCGAATGCGTAGGGCATAGACACCTACAAGTATCGTCACTGTGGCATGGAATGACAAAATAGCGAACTAACGTCTGGATGCTCAGGCTCCGCATCTGTTTCTATCTTCAAATACTTCCTTCCCCAGCCATTAAAAGGCCGCCATTAGCATGCACAGATGATACACTCTGTAGTCGATGATAGCTGTTGAAGTGGCCAGATTGAATTTCGGAAAGGGTCCATTGCACGCTCTGCCCACACGAGCGACACGCGCTATGGCGGCCGAAAGATCTGGGACCCTAATCTGGACACTTGGCGAGAAAGTCGGCGAGAAATCTGGGGGCCGTGATTGGCCAGCGCCGCACTTGACCTTGGCGCCGGTCAATCATAGCCGCCAGATTTCTCGCCGACTTTTCGCCAAGCGTCCAGATTAGGGCCCCTGGTATGACGTGATGACCGGTCGGAGGTTCTTCGGGTTGTTTTGCGTTTAGTTACATCTTCAGGGAAAACGAACCTGATATTCATATTCACGGGATAAAAATACTCTAGAATCCAGCCCTAACTCTTTTTTTTCTTTTCTGAATAACCTTTTCATCGTTTCTGTAACCAATGGGGACGATTTCGAATCCTTCCGTCCGTGATATGCTGCGTGAATGTTGAACGCTCCATTCGCTCTGGGTTTTCCTTTTTCTCGTGATTCTGTTTAAAAGCATCTAATAATCCGCCTTTCTTTTTTAAATTTACTTCTAGCATGTACTGTTATTAGGTGCTATAATAATAATTCCGAATTTGGAATCCGGCGGTTTGTGGCATAGGAACAAATCGCGTCTTCCACTGTTCACCTCCGTCATATTCGGACACACTTTCCGAATATACCACCGTATGTTCACTCTATTTCGTGCCGTTTCTTTTTCTTTTCGGGTTAAAGTGAAATCGACATAAGCCGTGCTGTCGGTGAATCTCGATTTTCTCGCAGTAAGGTAGCTTTATAAAGATGAACTGCGACGTATATATTCGCTGGGCCTTTCGGAAGATTTTCTGCTGCTCGCCAATCCCAGAGCGTCCTAGTTTACACCGTGCGAGCGCATACTTAACGGCGGCTAACAGTGCGATCCGGCGCAGTTTGACCTTTTTCAACGTTCTTGGGCGTTGGATAACGCCGCAACGGGAGCTATATCACACCCGCGCACGCGGCGAATATCTTTCCGGCCGGCGCTTCGGGACGTCTATTGTCTGTCGCTTGCCCTGACCCCATTTAAGGACCGACCGAGAAGTAGATCGACACAGTCGCTTTTCAAGCGGCCTCTTAGATGTACGCTCCGTGAAGGCTGAGGCAAGCCGTAGACCGTTGTTGGGGTTCGGCAGTACTCTTTCAGTGAGGGTGAGCTCGCCACCGATGCCGTTAAACACCAGAATCAGCCTGTAAACAAATCCCCTAAACCATTTTTTCATTTTTTTTTTCTGATTTTCTCTCGCTGTTTTTGCTCCCAGTTCTTTCGGTCTAAGGTCGTCCGTGAGGGTTAACTGATAGTAATTTCGCGGTAAACTCCGCAAAATACATTTCTAAAAAGTAATGAAGTACAGCTGTACTCGAGCCAAAGTGCACTCACGTCAGGATACCGTTGCCTTTTTTGCAGATGGACGTGGGTGCACGCATGCATTTGCCGAATAAGTGTAACGAATATTTATAGATGTCCCAAGAAGTCAAGATATGTTGCGATGGCTAAGCATGGGTTCAATCATCGCTAAACATGGGCTCAATTGTCGACACGGAAAAGACATTGGGTCACGTTTTCTTTTTATTCATCTACTCAGCTTAGGCAACACTACTTGGAATAATCAGATCCTACGCACTAGACGTTTGACGTCATCAGAGTGAGATCGAACGAAGACGCTGATTTGGATACGAGCGCAGCTGCGTCAGAGCTCGGCGGGCCTCGTGTCCAATGAACGCGTCGGTGGACGTTCGGCACCGAGGTTCGGGCCCAATTCGCTGAGTTGACGCCATTCGACTGCGATCACGTCCTACGAAGGCGAAGGACGATGTTGGCAGGCCTCGAACATTCGGTGACTCAGGGCAGCATCGCCGACTGCACGGTCACGAGCAACATGTGGCTGTAATGTTGACACTTGATACCTAGTTAATACAAAATAGCGAGTTCATCAACAAAATGTTAATACCTCGTATCTTAAAAAGAAGTTTCTTTAAGAAACACACAGTTGAACTTAATATTAATTAAAGAAGGACATCCGGGGTAGCCCTAATTAGGTTTCTAGCATTCTGAGGCTTACTCGGCTCCTTCTTCGGGGTTGACTGCGCAGGTGGCTGATGAGGAGCTGTTTTCTTTGGGAACTATAGTTAGGGCTTCGTTGGACATCCCTCTTTAATTATTGGTCCCCGAACCAGAAGAGAGTCCTGTCGAATATTCACGATCAAGCTACGCTTAAAGCTTTTTATACTCTGATGTTGAACGCGTACAAAGGCGGCGAGGCGCAGCGTACACACATGATCGGTCGCAGATATCGGGCTCCTGCTCGCCGGCCGACGAAAGGCGCGCGTTACCATGTGGCTACGAGCGTTCAGCTGACGCCCGACGCGGGTAAATAACACGCTTTATAGTCACCTAATTGTAAGTTGGGATGTATCTTCCTCTGAATTCTGTCAATAATTACAGGTTATTTGAATGAGTTACGTGACAGCTTCGTACGTTAATCCTTTCCAGTTTCCCGAAGGATATCCGGTGAAACAGTAACTGCGACGTCGAGGATTTCCTTAAATTAGAAATTTAGAAGTGTGATAATCCACGCCAGGCACATCGCCCGAGTCAAGGTCAGGGACAACATTCCAAATCGAGGACGCAGACCGCACTGACTGGCCCAGTCAGGCATCGTCTTCGTCGTCTGTTTATTTACCACCGCGGTGGCGCCCTCGTGTGTACAGCGCAAGATATCACACCCCTCCCACCCCTAATAATGAAAGTTAGTGGAAACTAAGAAATATAAAAAAAGGTTAGTGAAAACAAATCACTTAAGTGATTACGGAGAGTAGCGCTGCACAGGCCGACGCACCCTGGTGCCCCGACGGGGAGGTGTGGTGATAGTCGTTTGACGAGGAGACGCTGTGCTTCCTGCAGCCCTTGGCTGCTGTTGTTCCTCAGCTGGAACCTCTGGGCAGGTGAGTTCAGGCATCTGACAGGAGAGATCAGGTGCCAGAACATGCTCTGACGTTTTGGACATGTCAGGAACAGTGCCTGGAATGTCAGGGTCCTTCTCAATGTCTGCAGCTGTTCCAGCATGTCTACTGTGGTCAACTTGAGGCAAACGGTTCGCCTGCCGGATATGATCATGGTGGCGCGTCCACTGTCGCCCGTCAGCCAGCTGGAGGTCCGATGAAAATGTCCCCTGGGCTGTGACCACAGCCGGCATCCATGCAGGGCCTGGACGGAAGTTCCGGGCGAATACTTGATCACCAGGCTGTGCTTGAATCCGAGGTTTCGTTCTTTTGTCACATCTGATTTTCTGTTGAATTTGCTTCTGCTGCACCATGGTCCTCAGGTCAGGTCGAAGCAGGTCCATCGCAGTCTTCATTTTTCGTCCTAGCAGTAACTCGGCGGGGCTGCAACCCGTGACCTCATGTGGCGTCGATCTGTAAGTGATCAACATGCGCGCAATTTGTGTACGAAGGTCCCCCGGTCCAGCCTTCTGCAACTTCCTTTTTACAGTCTGAACTGCACGCTCTGCAGCGCCATTAGACGCTGGGTGGTACGGTGGTACCAGTATTCGTCTCACTCCATTCTTCTTCAAAAATGTGGCATACGTGTCGCTCACAAACGCTGGACCATTGTCTGACACCACAATGTCCGGCAAACCCTGGTTTGCAAACATGGCTCGCAGACACGTGATGGTGGCCTCCGCAGACGGAGTTGAAACCGGAAACACCTCAATCCACTTGGAAAATGCATCCACTGCAATAAAAAAATAAGTGTTGCGGTAAGGCCCTGCGTAGTCGACATGAAGTCTCGACCAGGGTCTGTCTGGGAACGGCCATGGCATGACGGGTATTGGCCGTGATGCTCGCTGCTGCTCCTGACAGGTGGGACACTCTTGCACAGCCGCAACAATATCATCGTCGATTTTAGGCCACCACACGTGGCTCCGCGCTACAGCCTTCATCTTGGATATCCCTGGATGGCTTTCGTGAAGAAGCCTCAGGACGTCGCGTTGGAGAGATGCAGGAACCAACACACGGTTGCCCCAGAGCACACAGTTGCCTTCTACACTCATCTCTGTGAACCGCGTCTCGTACGGTTTTTCTTCTGGTCCCAAATCCGACCGGCGGCCAGTCCACAAGGCCTCTCTCACTCGTGAAACCACTGGGTCCCGGGCGGTGGCCTCAGCGACAGCTGTTGACGACAGCACACGTGGGTACAACCCTGCCAACATGAAGACTTCAGCAGGGCAGTCCACGGGAAAATCTGTTGTTGGCAGTGGCAGGCGACTCAGTCCGTCCGCATGTGCGATATGGCTACCAGGCCGATAGCTCAGCTTATAGCGGTACCCAGACAACAGCACGGCCCATCGCAGCACCCTTGGAGAGCACGACTCTGGAACAGGCTTGTCCGACGCGAGCAGGCCCAGTAGCGGTTTGTGATCTGTGATGGCCTCAAATGGTCGGCCCCACAGGTATTGCCTGAATTTCGTGACTCCGAACACGAGGCCCAACGCTTCTTTGTCCAGCTGACTGTAGTTTTTTTCCGCAGCTGCAAGGCTTCGAGATGCAAAAGCAATGGGACGCTCCTCCCCCGACGCTTCCCGCTGTGCCAAGACGGCTCCAAGTCCACACGGTGAGGCATCCGTGATCAGCACCGTCGGCCTTGCAGGGTCGAAATGTGCTAAGACTCCAGCGGATGCCAGCAGCTTTTTACTTCTCTGGAATGCTTGCTCTTCTTCAGATGTCCAACACCAGCGGGCTCCTGCCCCCAGCAAGCGGTTCAAAGGATACAACACATCCGACAGATTTGGCAAGAACCTTCTATAAAAGTTGATCAAGCCCAAGTAGCTTTGCAGTTCCTTCACATTCCGAGGCATTGGTGCCGCCAGCACGGCTTCTGTCTTGGTTGGATTTGGCTGAAGACCAGCTGAGCTGATGATGTGCCCCAGATACTCCACCTTGGCCGCCATGAACTCGCATTTGGACAGCTTCAGCCGCAGTCCAGCTTTCTTCAGTCGCTCCAGGACCTGGCACACATTTGCCCAATGGTTGCTGTCGTTGGTGCCGGTCACCAGTATATCGTCAAAGTATACTGTGACATGATCAAGGTCGTGTAGGAGGTTCTCCATCGCGCGTTGAAACAAAGCTGGAGCTGACGACACCCCAAATGGAAGTCTCGTAAATTGATACAAACCCTTCGGGGTGTTGATGGTAACAAACTTTTGCGAGTCTTCGTGCAACTTGACCTGCTGGTATGCATCTTTCAGATCGAGCTTCGTAAACTTGACTCCCCCGTTAGCCTTGCGAACAGCTCCTCGATGCGAGGGATCGGGTACGACTCGAGCACCGTCACAGGGTTGACTGTTATCTTGAAGTCGCCACACAGGCGAACACGGCCATCCCGCTTCACTACGGGAACGATGGGCGCGGCCCATTCGGACGTCTTCACTGGTCGAATGACGCCCTCGCGCTCCATCCTCTGCAACTCCTCAGTAACTCTGTCTCGTAACGCGAACGGGACGACTCGCGGCTTGAAGAATCTTGGTTTAGCACCCTCCTGTACGGTAATCTGGGCGGCCACGCCATCAAAGGTACCCAGTCCTTCCGAAAATACTTCATGGAACTGGCTCACCGCTTCCTCCACGGACGTCACAGCGTTGACGACTTCTGGCTTGACGATTCCTAGCTTGAATTCCCTCATCCAGCTCCTTCCGAAAAGCGTAGGACACGGGCCCTTTACGACGAACAAGGGCAGAACGCGCTCGTTCTCGCCCAGCTTCACGGTTGCCTCAAGCTTGCCCACCACAGGCTTCATATCGCCAAAAAAACTTCTTAACTGGACATCCGATGGCTCCAGCGTCGCCGAAGGAAACAGCTCCGTAAACTTCCTCTCGCTAATGGTTGACACGCTGGCACCGGTATCCAACTCCATGTTCAATGTCACTCCGTTGACGGCAACTTCGACTCGCATTGGTTCTGGTCCGGCCGCTTGAAGCGCCCAAAGGTCGTACGCCTCCTGCGTTCCTGGTTTGGATTCCGGCGCTCCCAGCTCGTCATCCACGTTGTGGACAGGTCTCGACCCACTCCTGGGTCTCACCTTTTCCGTTTGACATGTATTGGATCTGCAAACCCGTGCCAAATGTCCTCTCTGCTCACACTTGAAACAGACGCTGCCCACGTGACGACATTGGTGTGCTAGATGATTACCCCCACAGCGGAAGCAAGAACCACTTGCCTGCTGTTTGGTGGGCTTAGTCCTGACAACATTCGCAGACTCCCCGGCCTGCTCAGGTGTCGCTTGAGCCGGCTGAGCACGTAATGCACGGGAATCTTTCTTGGCAGCCTCCATGGCGATTACGGTGTTCCTTGCGGTCTCAAAATCCAACTCGGCCGTTTCCAGCAGGCGAGTCTGCATCGCGACGTCGTTGATTCCGCTCACGATTTGGTCCCGTAGCATGCGCTCCCGAAACGATGCGAAGTTGCAGTCTTCGGCAAGCTTCTTCAGCGATGCGATGTAATCGTTGACAGGCTCTTCGTCCCGCCGATGCCGAGAAAAAACTTGAAGCTGGCCACCACCTCCGATACCCTCGGCGAGTAGTGCTTGTTCAAAGCTTCGAAAATCGCAGCCAATGTTGCATCGGCAGGCTTCGTAGGGGCGAGCAGGCTCCGCAGCAGCGAGTAAGTTTCTGACCCGCAGCACGTCAGAAACACGGCAGTCCTCTTCGTTGCAGCGATGTCGTTCACGGCGAAGTACAATTCTACCCGTTCGCGATACTCGGTCCAATCCGACGTAGCCGATTCGAACGGTTCCACCTTCCCGATGACAGGCATGGCTGCTGAAGTTGATGCAGGACAAACAGGTAAGACGTGCGCGACCGTTCTTTATCGCTCGTCGCCAGTTGTGATAATCCACGCCAGGCACATCGCCCGAGTCAAGGTCAGGGACAACATTCCAAATCGAGGACGCAGACCGCACTGACTGGCCCAGTCAGGCATCGTCTTCGTCGTCTGTTTATTTACCACCGCGGTGGCGCCCTCGTGTGTACAGTGCAAGATATCACAAGAAGATTACTCTATATTAATGCGAATAGCATTCTTTGGATACTTCACGCACTTTTCGTCTATGTATCTATCTATCTATCTATCTATCTATATATCTATCTGGCTATCTAACCTCTTACGCCGCGGGTTGATAAATAAATAAAAAAGACCGGCGCCGGCTGGGATTCGAACCGTTGACCCTTTGATCAGCAGGCAGACGCGCTAACCACAGAGCTATGAAGGCAGTCATTCACCGCACTCTAAACATTTGTTTATATCATTACCATAGGACGCGCTTTGCAGCGCTGTCACAGCTACCGGTGCGCGCGCGTTCCATGCACGAGGGCTCAGCTCACCCTCTCCCGCGCTCACCCTGTCCCTCTAGCTCACCCTCTCCCGCGCTCGGGAGACCTCTAGCTCAGCCTCACGAGAGCGGAATGAGCCCTCGTGCATGGAACGCGCGCACCCGGTAGCTGTGACAGCGCTGTAGCGCGTCCTATGGTAAAGATATAAACAACCGTTTAGAGTACCGTTGGTTGAGACTAGCTGAGACGCCAGAAAGTCTGGTCGGTACCATTTTGAGTGTTTGTGCGTATGGCGCGTGCTTTGCTCGCCTTCCTAAGTGACACAAAACGCACGTGCTGGGCTGCGGAGATCGTGCGCAGGGCTGTGAAAGTGTCAACAAATTTAGAATCGCCTCAAGAGTGGGCTGGCGTATCTAGAGTGTGCCGGCCACCTGACGAACGCGCATAACTCCGCACCGTTTGATGCTATTCGCATTAACGTAGATAATCATTCCCAAAGGATGGGTTCTGCTGATTTTTAGGGGTAAGGAGATATGTCCTCGCTCGTGAGATCGGAGAAGCGCGTCAACAAACGCGCTGACCTGCTCAAACACGCTCACGTTCTATGTCTCCCATCCGCAGCAATATAGGTGTACTGTATTGTCCGCAATATAATCCGCGGACTATACACGTTTAAAAGGCTTTACATTTTAAGCACGGGCAGTACAATCTACAGATGCCGACTATTCCGCTCTTTATCGCGAGGGTTGAAGCCTGGTGGCGCCGGGCAAGTACTTCCGGTTCTGAACTAGATGGCGGTTTGGCAGTATTCGCGTAATCTAACATACACGCTATCTCCTGAAAACGGTCACTAATGGGACTGTCAGACGTAATTCACTCTCATGATAAAAGGATAATGAGTAAAAAAAGGAAATATTGCTGAACCGCAAGTGTGCCGGGCTCACCTATAGATGACGCCACCGAGTTTGTTGCCGAACAAAAAAGGGCGAATACGATTATTTTCTTCACGACCTTTCATTATAACGAGGCGTGACGAATTTCTATGAAAGATACAGATCACGATAATACGGACTTTCGTATGACACGAGCTTGGTGCACTAATAAAGATCGTATTCTTCAAATTGTGTTTTGTAGGATGAATATTTTTCTACGCTCGAAATATGAACCAGGACCTGGCCATGCGCCGGTCCGGGCTATCCATACTCGTTTTCACCTTTTCACCGTTGTTTTTTCTTGAGGTAAAATCAAATTATAGGGAAGAACTTTGGTTTATTTATTTTTTTATCAGGAATTTGCCATTGACATACATACACTAGGTACGGACTTCAAATTAATAAATACGATACTGTTACTTTTTTTTTCTTCTCTTTCATTCTTCTCCAGCCGATGCCAATCGAAGTCTGGGCTCTTTGTAGTCGCGGCTCCCTGTTCCGTCCGGAATTCTCGGCACTCTACATACGCGAGATCAAAGGCGCTTACCGCATCTGAGAGAGAGAGAGTGGGAGAGAAGGTGGGGAGGGAGCAGTTTTATTGGGCCGCCATTTTGCGCTCCCATCTCCGACATTGATTCACGGAGAGCAGAAGTGGCCGACTACTTTTAATCAGCCGAAAAAGAAATACAAATTTGTTCTCGTTCCTTTTCTTGAAGAAGCTCGAGCGGGAACGTGAGGGGAGAGAGGGAAAAGGGAAGACTGGAATGCGTCAGGTGCACTAATTTCGCATATCGATATTTGCGCCGGACTTTTTCGCCTCTTCGGCTCAGTCGAGTGCGCTGCACTCTCTGCTGCGCAATTCTGACGGCGCGAAATTTTTTGTTTTTGTTTTGTACGCGCACACCTGGTTCCTGATTAATTTTTTTTTCTCGGTTGGAATTTATAAAATGAGACAAAAGAGGGGAGTCGCCAGGGGACCAGGGTGTCAATAACCAACGTGGAGCGTGAGGCTTAGTTGCGGAATCGTTAGATTTCGACTCCTCAAAAGCGTAGACTTCGTTACGTCCGAATATATTTTTTCTCTAGTAATTTTTTTTTTGCTCCGATTTTAATTTTAGTGTTTCCGCTCTATATTTTATATATCTTAATAATGCAAGCTCGCGTATGCGCTGGTTTTGTTCTCTTTTAAATACTCGTCTCCTGCTCGCACATTTCCTTCCTTCTGGAAGATTAGGGCGCATGTATGCATGTCCAATTTAACTTTCTTCGACGGGCAATATTCTTTTTGATCGACGTGCCTCGCGAGCTAATGAATTGGCTGGGCTTTCGTCAAAGTCTTAATATTTTTATCTCTTCATTTGCTTTTGCGCCCTCGCCTTTCACCAAGTTCATTCTCTAATAGACCCTTTTCACACATGTGCGCCATCTAGAGGCTTCTCCGACGATTAACCGAGTCCGCCAGAGCTTGAACACGTACTGTTTGCATGCACTGGACGTGAGGGTGGCGTCAGCATTCGGCGCGGACTAGGGTGCCTACATGTCTGTCTGTCTCAGCAAAAGCGCGGCAGGCTTGTATGGCGTACCTACGCGGACTCGGACCCAATCACACGCTTCGTGCCCACGGATGGATGGATGTTAATGGCTGTACCGTTTGTAACGGGCGGTACATCGCGCCACCTACCCTAGTCTAAAAAGACATACATAGGATTTCTCCCGCCTTTCTCACAATTTCTCCGCCTAACTATCACCATGAAAGGTGACCTCCAATGTTGCTCGATGGGTTTTTGAAAAGGGTCTATTTCGGGCGTGCCGCCACTATGGTGCCTGAAACGCGTCTCCTCGACTCGTGTTTTTACCGCATCCAATAAAAGTGGTCACTCGATTTCACCTTCATGATGACGTCATAGAGGAGTCATGAAATGAAATGAAATTCAGTCGCCGACCGCGATCCTGGTGGCGTGACGGGAGCGGTGGTTGATGTGGCCCGACGCCTGTTCTGCTGCAGGTCGTTCTCCAGTGTGGCAGACCTCGGCAGTTTCGGGCAGCCGGGAGTTGGGACGCCGCGACGACAGCGGCACCGGCATTCACTCGTGCTTCTCCCCAGCATTTCTACGACCAACCGCCAGGGTCGCGACATCCGACAGCGTAACCGTCCGTTTCTTTAAATTACCCGAAGACTGGGGCGAGAAAACTATAAAGCATCAAAACGTGGAAGAGAAAGGCAATGTGATAGGAAGACAAACTACACCAGCTCGCCCGCGCTCTCACTGTTTATTTCGATAACAGTCCGGTGTTTCTAGACGTCATTTATTTGCCACGTTGGGACCGCGTTTTGATGCCTGCGCGGAATAGGACGCTAAACACGCGAGTCGGACACGCGTTGTAGGCACCGTTACCGCGGCTCAGCTTCGCTCTGAAGCGCCCGCTCACACTCTTGCGACCGAGAGAGACCAAACCGGTTTTTAAGCTCTCTTGCGATCTTCTTAGGACCAGCTCCGCTGCGGCCGAGCTGGTCCCCAGAGATCACCAGAGGTTACAAAGCCGGTTTGGCCCTTCCGTCAGCATTCGGTCGCAAGAGTGTGAACGGGCCTTGACGCAGGTTCCCGCATTTGCGTTTAGGTGGTCGTTCTCTCGTAACACGACGAGAAAGGGCGCTGCGCACATCGGAGCCGTCTTTCGGGTCACCTGGACTACGCGTACATCTAGACGGAAGGTTTCCCGATGTTCGGGAGATCAAATCCACGCACTATTTATAATAATCGTCGCTAATAGCGCAACATTGATGGAATTATTTCGAGTCCGCGGTAAAAGAACGAAGCCTAAAATAGTTATAAATATATACACTCAGATTGAAAGTTTCCAGTGTAGGAAAAGTTGCCAAATAATGCGACGCAATTGAACACACTTAAGCGCTAAACTGAAACAATCGACCCTTTTCGGTTGAAGCATTTGAATTTGGTTCCATCTATTTGCGCCTTTTTAAAATTTCATTTTTTATCGAGTCTGATTTTAAAACGGGTTGGTCTACTTAATACTGTATATGACCTTTGAGCAGGGTGAAGAATAAAAATAGTCATGATTTAAATCCTTATTCATATCGCGATTTTCATCGAATTAGTTTTACTGTAGTGACCTAAATAAAACCTTTCTTTCGAGAATAATACCGAAAATATGTTTATTTACCATTTGTCTATCATTCGTTGCTTTCTATCTGTGTTCGATTTATATTTAGATAAAATATTTTCACGAACGAAAGGGTTCATGTAAGGCTGCACACGATAAAAAACAAGAGCTAGCTATTTTGGGCAAATTCGAGTGTTAAGCTTGATTTCTACTTCCTACTTTGTTTATCAGCTAAATGACGTCCTGGTGCAAAAAAAAAACAGGAACAAAAATCAGATTGCAAGTTAAAGATATGAAAACTAGAAGAAGACTACTATTGCAATGAAATGTGAACTCGAAAAAAAATGTTTACAAGTAACTACACAAATTAAGCAGTGTTTCTTCTAGTATGGCGGGGATTACAGTAATAAAAAGTTGTTAATTAAACTGTACTTTACATCAACTGTTAAGTTTTTTCTCCGCCTTGTAAACAGTGGTAACATAATTTATAAATTAATTCGTTATGTTAAAAAATATCCAGTGTTAAGGAATCGCTTTTTTAAGCTAGAGTGATTTAAATCATATAAGTCTGATATAAATCAGATGAATCTTATTTATGTAATATTTTTATTGTGATTTTTTTCTTACTTTGCCTTTGAGGGTTATTCAAAAAGCTAGGCCCGTGAAGCGCTTGTGAAATTTTTATTGTGCTGCTTTCCTTTTTATTTTTTAGAAAAGCGAGAATGGGGGAACTTGATAGCAGCGTGCTCTTTGCGTCCCCTCAAAGCCTTATTTTGTAGAGAGTTTGGCCATTCGTTGGGAAGTATTGGAGACAAATGAGGAGACGCCATTGGCCGAAATCCGGCTGGGCGTGTTCCAGGGCGTCTTCACGAATTCGGGTCTGGCCAACCAGGAGCCGAAAATAATACCCTGGCGGTGGTCGCGAGAAGCAAACTTAAAATAAGTCCGTCGGAGTAACTCTCGGTGACTGAAAATATGGTGCACGTGATGTTTCAATCGCGGTCATCCAAGATCATGGTGGAAGAGCGCGACTAGCGGAACGATCGACATAATCCGTACGCCAGGCGCCGAGGGCCGGGAATCTGCCGTCCGAGCGGTCACACTCTGTCCGAGCAAAAGCAGAGTTCGAGCGGCACATTCGTTTCTTACATCTTTCTGCGTGATCATGATCGAAACATCACGTGCACCCTGTTTTCAGCCATGAAGGGTTACTACGTTTAACTCTTACGCACATATTAAAACCATATACCTATGATTAAAACTGTTTCTCGCTACCACCGCTAGGGGATTCTTTTCGGCTTCTGGTTGGCCAGGATAGTGTGTCAAGCCCTCTTTCTGCGTCTGGTGCGCGCCCTGGCTCTGCCTGCGCCTCCCATTGACCAAACTCTCTCAATACATGGGTTGCACTGACGTCACATCGCATACTTTTGACCATCATGTAAGAGGAGGAGAGAGAGCTGCTTTTGTAGGAATTTCTGAGCGACGGGTTAATCTTCTATAATCTTCTGGGAGGAGAATAGCGACGCCTGTGCAAATCCAGGAGGCACAAAAGAGGGTCCTGATAAGGGGGCTCCTTCTTGCGTTTCTGTCTGGTGGTCATCGGAGCGCTCGTTGAATGACCTCACGTGCAACCCGTGTATACACGCCTCTGCCTCCCCTGACGCCACCCGAGAGTAACTCGTCAGCGGTATCCACCAACGTCATCGGTTGTGATTTTCGAATCTGTAAACGTTTTCTGAACTGGAGTGAACTCTGCGTATCCTAAATATATATTCTTGCGTCTACTTTTCCACAGCGCATTCGGAATGTTGCTCCCTGTCCTCTACGAAAAGAGCTCAACTAACGACTAAAGTGAAGAGCCGTTTTCGCCGAAACATTACGCCCGCGACGTCACGCTGGAGAATTACGCTTCACTCCTTGGCCCACCAAGTACGCTGCGGTTAAATGGTTGTGCGGGCAGTTGGTATACAGGTTATGGTGGCCTCTGAAGACTGCCTACTGTTGGGAACGCTTCCCACAATCCTCGATATGAGTCGTCTCAAATATGTGCGCCTAATAGGTGAAGTATTCGGCTGGAGCAGGCGAGAGCCCCGGTTGCCTCCGCTATAAATCTTGCAGGGTTCGGATTGACCCGCGTGCTTCGTTGGGCGAACGGGGAGGGTAGAAGGAGCAGCAGCTCTTCTCCTGGATGTGGTCAGACGAATAGGAGGATGGCCCATGGTGGCCTCATCGTTTGTCACTCTGGCCCGATGCATGACCGGCCCTAATGGACAGGCTTTCCCCTCTCTTCCTCTCTCACTCAATCTCTCGGATGATTCTGACCTCTTCTTGCCTACGCACACGGCGTGGTGGCGCCCTTTTACGGCGAGCGACTGGTAGGATGGACGCAGCAGCTCCTTATGGCTTCCTCGCAAGCTGACGTTGCCAGAGGTCACCGGCTAATGTAAACAAATATAGGTGACAGACAAAAAAAAAAAAGCGCTGCGCCGTTTTGTTTTTGTGTTTTTTTAGAAAAAAAAGGGGGGGGGGGCAGATTTTGTGCGTGCTAGCTAAGCTAAAAAAAGCATTTCCGCGCTCGGACTACATGTGAAAAAGGCATTTCGGTTGGAATTCATGTTTCTATTTGGTACAAACAAACTTCGGTTGTATTCGGGTATTTATTTTGAATATACACACACTCAAAAGAGCCCTTCTCTATAATCGTTGTTTCGCTGTGAGGACTTTTTTTTCTTCTTCAGCGCGTGCTGTATACGGTTTAATATTTAGTTATTTAGCCTTTGATTATAATTTAAAGTCTACACACGTTAATAAATGTTGTGCGTGGGACGTGAAAGACGCTGCTGTTCTTTTTTCGTAAAGGTACTTGCACAATTGTCAACTGCACGCCGATAGAATTCTTTGAACCCCGGCGGATTTTATATTAAGAAGAACAAAGTTTATGTATGCATGACGCAGAGTTAATAGTCAACACAGCGGAGATTGTATTCTAAAGGGAAAACAAATGAACATCTAATGAGCATTGATATTACAAATTGACTGTTTTCCTTTGCAGATAAACAATTTCTATTCCTCTCGCTGATGTGATCGCGACGTTTCGTCCAATCATAATGTTGATTTCTGTAATGGTTTTCGCAGATTCTTTGATTGCGTTGTTTATAAAGGAGTAGGTTTTTATTCTGAAATGGGACGCAAGAACTAAATGGCGACGAGGTTTCAGCGAAACGAGGAGTCTAAGTCGGTACATTTGACTGTTTTTTCTTTTTTTCTCTTTTTGGGGGTTCGTTTCCGGCGTCCAAAGCACGTTTATCATTCACCACTGTAATACTCCTCCAGCTCATTTAGCTACCTACACTGCCTTCGCGTCGCTGGTTTGTTTGTTGGTCGACTGTTGTGTTCTTCTGCTGAGGGTTCGCTTGCTGTTGTTTCACGCTAGAGCCAAAACGCAGGTCGTGCCCTCTGCTAGGAAATTACTTTTCGAAGCGCACAAACCTTTTCGTACTTGTGTGGTTTTGCTTTTATTCGTCCTGTATTTTGTGTGTGCCTGGGCACGTACGTTTTTCTTCTTCTTGGTTTTCGGGCGCTGTTCAATTGAACAACACGGAGCTGCGGTCGTTGTTTACCAGATGTCGGCATATTAAGTTGGACTCACTCAAAAACAAAAAGTTCAAAATTTTAAACCCCTTTTCCTGATTTTGAAGCTCACAAATAAAATCAATATAAAAAGAAATGAAAGACGTTTACAATTCTCTCTAATGCCGAATTAGAGCGCAGCTCTTGAGGAGGAGGAGGAGGAGGACGGGAGGACGAGAAGGGGAGAGTATGCACCTCCTCTCCCTCCGTACCCTCCTCATCTTCTGCTCCCCTCCCATTTAGCGAGAAATTTTTGCTAAATTTCCCGCTAAATTAAGCGGGATATTTAGCGAAAATGTTCCCGCTATATTTCCCGGGAAACTTTTACCCTCGTGACGTCACACGTGACGTCACGTGTGACATCTTAATGGGAAATGTCTCATAATGTAACGCGCGGTTACGCCGACGGCGACGGCGACGCCGCTCAACCTGGAAACGGGTGCCAAAGAGCTGCGTTCTAAAATGAAAGAAGTTTACAATTCTTTGTAATGCCGAATAAGAGCGCAGCTCTTGAAGGAGGAGGAGGAGGGTATGCCTATCCTCCCCGTCCGTCCTTTCCCCTCCTCGTCTCCTGCTCCCCTCCCATTTAGCGAGAAATTTTCGCTAAATTTCCCGCCATATTTAGCGGGAAAAATTTACCCCGCTCAAAAAAATTTCCTTGCTAAATTCAGTGGAAACATTTCCCGCCAAATTTAGTGGGAACATTTCCCGCCAAATTTAGCGGAAAAATTTCACCGCCAACTTTAGCAAAAGATTTTCTCCGCTAAAAATATCGGAAAAATGTTACCCTCGTAACGTCACACGTGACGTCACGTTTGACGCCATTATGGGAAACGTCCCATAATGCCCCGTGCCGTTACGCCGACGGCGTCACCGACGCCGCTCAACCCGGGAACGAGCGTCTAAGTGCTTCGCTCTAAAACTAACTGAACCGTATCCCCACTTTTACTCTCATTATTAATGAGTCGCTCAAAGTCACGTATTCGTTTATAAACAAGCCGTGATAAATAAAAAAAATCGCTATGTCCTGATTACCAAGTTGACGAATAGAATCAAAATAAAACTCATTCACCTTTGTGCCCTCTTTGGCTCACGCCAAAATTCATGCGTTCACTCGATGTCATGAACTCGAACTCACAATCACCCTCCTCTGAAACCTAATCCCTCACTCATGCTCACTCCAACTCACCTACTCACTCGAACTCATGAGCTCACGATCACCCTTATATCAAACCTAATCCTTTGTTCGCACTTTCTCAAGGTCAGGGGCTCACTCGAACTGATCAATTAGAAATCGCGAACACCCAATCACCCTCATGTCGCACCTGAAGGGGAGTAAATAAGTGTGAGAACGTGTAGTGATGAAGTACTTTTGCGGAGCTACCTTGGTTCTGCACACCCTTTCGTTTGAGCCGCAGCTCAACTTTCCGGTGGAGCCAAGGCTCTGAACTCCCTACTCACGCGTCATGATTACATTTCCACTGCTACGTGATGCACATTCGTCCATTCGCTCTTTCTCGCCTGAGTTGAAACGTGGGGGCGCCAGTGTGCAAATAGCCCCCAACCTCTTCCGGTTCTCAATTAGACGGCGGCTTTCGCGGCATTTGCCAGGTCAAATACATACAACCTTCTAGAAATGGCCCCTTATAGCACTGTCCAACTTATTTCACTCTTATAATAAAAGAATAATGAGTCCCAAATCAGGAAATGCACGTGAAGTTCA
Organism: Ixodes ricinus; assembly: GCA_037355805.1. NCBI lineage: Eukaryota > Metazoa > Arthropoda > Arachnida > Ixodida > Ixodidae > Ixodes > Ixodes ricinus. The sequence goes on along the minus strand of JAZHYW010026261.1, from coordinate 138,901 downwards.
GAGTGCACGTTTTGTCGCCAAGGGGACCAAAAATCACCTTTGACTTGGCGGAAGGTCGGGCCGGATTGCTGGCTCATCGTGTAATGTTCAAATAAGATTCGCCGAGTCTGCCATTCGATTCAATAAACTCGCGTGTCTGCGTTAAACTCCGCAACGAAAGCGAATGGCGAGCGTTCTGTTTGGCGAGGGCTCGAGGCACGCACATTTCGCCTCTGTCTCGCACGATAGGAAGTGAAAAGGAAAGGGGCTTCCCCGAAGAGAAATTTGTTTCTGGGAGCTCCATAAAGGAGCTGCTAGGATGGCGATAAAGCGAAACGGGGCGCATCGCAGAACCGAGCTGTGGCCCTGAGAAATGTGCCGAACGCTAAAATGTTGAGGCAGTTCACGCACGCCGCTCGCAGCCAGACGCTTCTTGAACTCCGCTGCATGCATAAGTTATTGGGGGAGAAAAGGGAGAGGGGGAGAAAAGGGAGAGGGGGTTGCCAGCCGGGCTCGGATATAAAACTGGCGGGCGCCGGTAGCGAGCAACCTCGGTCAGTCTCGATCCTCCGTCGCCTTGTTGGAGAAGAGGGTGCCAAGTTGGATGGTGCAGCTTTTGGAGGGGAAATGGAAGCGATTGAAATACGGGACTTTGCATCTCTGGCCTCCTCTAGTTTTGTTTTCGTTCCTCATTTCTTTCTCAAAAACGCGTTTCCTGCTTCTTTTTTTTTTTAGTAATATTTTTAGTTTTTGTACCTCGTGAATTCTTTTAGTTTTCATGGTGTCAACTCCCAGAGGCCAGAAAGAGTAGGAATGTTTTGTAAGATGGCAGCGAAAGTGAGTGAATCAGTAAGTGTGTGCTTGTGTGTACGTATGTGGATGTGTGTGAGTGTGCGCGTGCGTGCGTGTGTGTGTGTGGGGGGGGGGGAAGGGGATGCGGCAAGTGCGAATGTCAAGAACCATTTTGTCTTTTACCTTTGTGTATTTTGCTTTCTTGCATCTAGTTCAGTTTTCGGGACCTGCCATCCATCGAAGCGTGGCCCTCCTCCGGATGAAGCTGTCTTACAACGGCGACCCTGATTTATTCACTTCGAACGGGCGCTGCATTTTTGAATGCGCATTTTGTTTCGGTACCGTCTCCTTCCGAGGCTCTCCTTGAATTACGGCACTTTCTGGTCGTGACGTTGCGCGGGTTTTTGTGACGTCACAGACTTGCTTATGCCGCTACAACTGTATGAAGACGCATCGGTATGCACCAGACGCAGGATGGAGTTTAGCGGACTCTACGAGTCACCCCAGCCAATCCGGCGCTGTGAACGTATCACGTGACCACCCGCCCCGCGCATTGCTCACGTGGTCACCTCACGTGAGCACGAGGTCGTGACGCTCACGCGACATTGGATTGACTGCGATGGCTCGTAGCTACCTCTGCGCTAAATCGTAAGGCGAAACCGAGCATAGGCTTGCTTCCCTCGGCCAGAGGGCGCTCTGAGCGCTTGCACAAAAATGCGCTCCGCGAGAAAACCTCAACCTAAAAAACGCGCCCAAATTAAGCGTTTTCGTTTTTTTTTTTTGCGGTACGCCGTAAAATGTTTGACGGGCCTTATATATTTTTAAGATGAGTTTAGTGGATTTTGATTATTAGCAAATTTCCAATTGGTACCATATGTTTATATTCACCAATTAAATTTTATTTAGTAAATTTTAGTGAATTATCGAACTAATTAATGTGTCTTTCGCAATCCCTGGCGTCCGCCGTGGCTGGCAGTTTGTTCCCGTAAAGAGCTTTTCTTTTTTTAATCACCCTTTTGTTAGGGATCTTGAAAGTCTTCGCTGAAACATCCGGTATACTCAGCCGCTCATCACAATAGGGAGCTTTAGTAGATCGTTCTTGGTACCTCCGATAACATTCCCGATAACAAACACGGTCTGTGCTCAAAGGTGTCGGCGGCATTTCGAGTATCGTTATCGGAGCTATCGTAGCGATCCACTAAAACTTCCTGGTGGTAACGCAACGGACGCTACGAGCCATCGGAACCAAACCGTAGCTCAGGGCACGTCACGTGGTCTTCCGCTTTGGCAGAGCGACGCAAGGAGCGTGCAGTCACGTGGCAGATGTGGAGCGTTCGATTTGTTTTACGGCGAAGCTGTTTACAGGCTAGGGTTCCGTGCATTTTTCGTGTGCGTCAGCAAAAACTCGGGTCATGTCTACTCTCGCACCGCCCTCTCTTTGTCGTCGTTCCAAGCGCTTGCGTGCCTAGTTTCCTCCGACTGTCGTAAGCTCGCACCGGTCTCTCTTTGTCGTCGTTCCAAGCGCTTGCGTGCCTAGTTTACCCTTCTTTCCAGGGGTGGCGGTCCCGACGCGCGTGTCTACTTCCGCCGGCTGGCGGTGCATCGCGCGTGTCTAGTTTCCTCCGGCTCCTCAGGGCGGCGATAGTCCTCGCCATGTGTGTGCGTACCTTTCGTCATGATGACCACCTATCAAGCCAATAAATGTGTTCGTACCTTTGTTCAAGATTCTGCGTCACGTCTGTGTCGTGTGCTAAGCAGCTTTGCTGGTCATCCGCCTTCAGTGAGTGGAATGGCTTATGATTTTTGAGGCAGGGTTAGTTTTAACGCTAACGAAGTTGTCATCTATGTAACCGTCTACCGTCGCCGTAGCGGTGACATGCTGTTATCGGCTCAATTTAGCGGGCTAACGTCTTGAGCGGAAGGCAACAATTGGTCACCTGGCTAGTGTCACTACAGGCCGCACAATCACAATACCACGTTACCTGCCGTCGACCACGCCACGTCCCGGTGAGATCTCGGGACGTTAGACGTGTCACAGGACTCGAATGTGAACGACGTTTTTAAATCTGGTGACGCGGAATGCCAGGACACGGTGCGACATGACTTCGCGTCACGTGGCCACGTCGCATTTTGTCACGTGACAACGTGGCGTCACGCTGTCCAGATTTGCGTACATATCGCCGATGCGTTCTGCATGTGCGGACGTCTGAGCGGTAGACCAGAGGAACGCTTGACTTTTTGTTGGTTCATTTCATGTTTGATCATGATTTCACGGATAATCAAACGATACATGTTCGACGTAGCTAATAGAGGTATATGCAATTCATGCTTTAATAAAAACCCGACAAACTAGATATTACAACGTATAACAATGTTCACTGTAAAAGAAGCTATGACGGACGTTAAAAAAATAACGTGATGAAGGATTATTAAAAACATATTTTAACCTTTGTACATTCTGAAAATAGCCAAATTAAAATGTATCTCAGTGGCAATACTTTCTTTGAAGTTTTTTACGTAAGTTATTGAATTTTGAATTAATTAAAGGGCTGTTTTTTTAGAGTTTCAGGGTCGATCTTCGTTATTTGCCTGTTTGTTGGAATGAACGTTCCGACTAGCCGTCAACTCTGATCCCGCGCTTTCTAAAAGAAGTAATAGAAAAAGAAATACTTTTGTTGATTTAAAGTTTTAGAACCATTATCGCTGTCTCGTTCCCTTTGTTACAAACGCGAAACAAAAAAAAAAAAGAAAAAGAAATAAATAATTTCTAAAATCCCGGGGAGTTTTTCCTAACTCTCTTCTTCTGTAGTTTGCAGTGAGTACATAGACAGCGAGAGCTCTAGTTTCTCGTGGAGGTTATGCAGTGGGCGAGTTGAGGGCCAGCCGCACTCTCGTGTCGAGGTCTATGGATTTCCGATTTGCTTTCTCTTCCTCGCACCTTCACTTTTTTGTCTTCCCTTTAAAGGAAGGAGGACATACCTCTCTTTCCGCTGTCTGTCGTCGGGGACAGTTCTCGGATGGATGGAACTCCCTCTTCCCCTCCTCCCATCTCCGATACCACCGATATTCTGCGGGATCGAATTCCCCTTTCTTTTCTGGAGTTGGTATTAGTCCCCCCAGTCTTGTTCGCTCTTTTTGCTTTCCTGTCTGTTTGTATGTATGCTTGTTTCTTCACCGCAGAAATATGAAAAAAAAAGCTCGAAGTACACTTAAGCATTTTTTGTGTTGTGAATGTGAAAGCATGCAAGCCGCTCGTCCGCTCCCTTTGTCGTCTGCTGCGTACTTTTCGTCGCCAGTCAGCGCGCGTGCTCTCCAGGTTGCCTTAGACGCTCCGTGTTAACGGCGCGCTGATGGGCACGCAGCGCCATGGGTGAGCGGTCGTGGAAACTGACGAGCGCAGTGGTCAATGGGAGCCCCGTCGACGCGCGCCAGCCACTGGAACCGAAGGCGGAATCCATTAGCTTTACTTCGCTCCTGTTGGGATCGCGGAAACTAGGTGCCGTTTTCGCGCTTCAAATTGATGACGTCAGCTCGCTCCATGGGACACTTAAAGGGCAACTCCGGCCAAAACTCAAAATGAAATAAATTACTGGTATCGCTGTAGTGACACAAAATCCGACCCCAGCCAAAATATTAAGTCAGGGGGACGCCGCATTCTCAACTAATGCCGATAATAAAAATGCGGCCCTCCGCGAGCCGCTGCTTCTTAGCGGGCGGCCAGAGGGTTGCCTATCGCTAAAGCAACATTGGGCCGTGACGTCAGTATCGTTCTCTTTTTTCCTTCGGTCCGGGCGTTGCGCGGAGTGCGCTTCTTTGAGCCGCTACCACCGCTACTTCGGCATGTGATTGGCGTGTTTAGCCGTTGCTTTTATCTGTAGCCCGTGTAGCTTCGGTATAGTCTTTTGTTTCTTTGCTTGTGAGGACTCCAAGACTCGTTTTAGCGAGCAACTCGGTGCGCCCAAGACTGCCCAGCTGTTCCTCGAAAGATGCCGAGTACAACTTGTAGCGCTGTGGGCTGCTCAAACAACCCGCTGCGCAACCCGGAGGTGCTTTTTCACAACTTTCCAACGGACCGGAAATTGGAGAATGTGTGGGTGAACGCTGTTCGACGAGTGGACTTTGGACTTCGGCTTTTACGCGCCCGAGGAAAAAAGAATCAGGACAAGACGACGACGGTGACGCCGATCGCGCGACGCCGCTCATGCCAGAAACGGGAGCCTAGGAGCTGCGCTCTAAAAACAGACGTGTACAGCCCAGCACACGTGTGTTCGGGCGCCGCGGCCCACGCCGGAGAGCCTCAAAGCTTCGTGTCTGGGACTGACCCGCAGCGCGAAAGCGAGAGGGCCCCCAGTACTGTATACGTCACTGGCAGCGCGGCGTAGAGCAACGCCGCTCCATTCACGGAGCCCCGATGACAATTTAGGCCTATCGACGAGTAAGGAAGACCGCACGCACGGTGACAGCCGCCGAGTACGGCACCGAACGAGTTCAAACGTTTTCCAGTCGCTAGCTTTTGGGTATACAAGCGACGAGTACGGCATAGCGCACGCACGGCGGTGGCCGCCGAGTACGGCACCGAACAAGTTCACGTGTTTTCCAGTCGCTAGCTTTTGGGCATACGCATTAACTCTTGCTACATATGCTGGATAACTACCCACGTATACAGAATTAAAACAAAATCAGCTTACCTCCTATCTTTAGACGGCTAGCGCAACAGAGGTAGGTGCCGCTCGGCCTGCGTACTCGTTGAACGAGAACGATCCTGACGTCACGTTCACATAGCGGCTGATTTCCAGTGTTGCCGGGGCCCCGAGCGGCTAGTTTCGGTTTTGTTGGCCGCGCCCCAAACAAAGCTTTGAGGCGTCGATATCTTTAAAACTACGCACAATAACGAGAAAAAAATTACACCTTGCAATTCAGGGACGCTGACTGCGCTAAAAACAGTCATAATCCCAAAATCGAAAGTATGGACCGGAGTTGTCCTTTAATGCTCTCGCATTAAAAAGGTTTCTCTCATTGGAGTTTTCGGTTGTCCTGTCCCCTCTCCGTTTCCCCAGTCTCCAGGGTTAAAAATGTCTTACCTTTTTAAGAGCGCAGCTCTTAGTGCGCCGTTTCCGGCTTGCGCGGCGTCGGCGTCAGCCGTCGGTGCGTTAAGCGGTAAGTTCCCCTCATTGCGGAAAAGTTTCCTCGCTAAATTTAGCGGAAAAATTTCCCCGCTAAATCTAGCGTGAAAATTTCCCCGCTAAATCTAGCGGAAAATTTCACTAAATTTAGCGGAAAAATTTCCCCGCTAAATCTCAGCGGAAAAATTTCCCGCTAAATCTAGCGGGAAGATTTCCCCGCTAAGTCTAGCGGAAACATTTCACCGCTAAATCTAGCGGAAAATTCCCCGCTAAATCTAGCGGAAAATTTCCCAGCTAAATCTAGCGGGAAAATTTCCCGCTAAGTCTAGCGGAAAAATTTCACCGCTAAATTCAGCGGGACAATTTTCCCGCTAAATCTAGCGGAAAACTTTTCCCTAAATGGGAGGCGAGCAGGAGAGGAGGAGGGATAGCCTCCTCTCCGTACCTTCCCTCCTCGTCTTCAAGAGCTGCGCTCTAATTCGGCGTTATAGGGAGTTGTAACGGACTTTAATTTTTTTTCTCTCGATAATTTATAGCGTCACCTTCAGTGATATAAAGTGAATTTCTTCGCCAAGTTTTACGAGGATGAATGGAACGATTGAATGTGGTAATGATGACGATTCTTTTTATTCGTTTTCGTCGTTACTCGAAGGTTGTCCCTGCTGGAGTTTCCCACACGAGAACATGCTGTTTCCAGATAAGCTTGCGTTGGCCCGCACCAGGTGTGCGCACCGCGCGTGCGCAGAAACCCGCCGTCTGCGCATGCGCTGTGCCGACAGCAGCGCGACCGCAGCGGCGTGACGTCATAGCCGCGTGTGTTGGTAGTGCTAGATTTTCTGCGTCACCGGATACCGGAGGCCAGCGCGAAGTGCAGATATGATAGGAGCGCCACGTCATCGTTCGGCTGGAACGCGGGGACCAATCGGTGATGACACGCGTCTCAGCCAAACGATGACGGAGCACTCGTACCCAATCTGTGCACCGCGCTGGTCACCGGTGGAAGCCGTCGAAAATTCGGCAGCTCACTGCCCTGTTATGTGGTAGGTGCTGTTCCATGTATACTTCGTTTCGGCTTAAAGGGGACCGAGGAGGTTTCTGAGATCGCTCTAGTTATCGTGATAACTCAATCTGCGCGCTCTAAGCGTCCTAGAAATCTTTAAATCACGACGATGCGCGGCCGATTTCCCGATCAAAAAGCAATCAAAAATTCAATACACCGAGGTCATTGCAGAAAATGGGAGGAGCGTGGTTTCGTCAACATGTGACCAATGAAAACGCGACATTTCGTGGAGGTTGCAAACGCTGCTCTTAGAAAATGTGTATGCCTTTGTAAGTGACAAGAGCAAACGAGAGTATGAGAAAAGTGTTAATTTTTCGCGGAGAGGGAACGTAATACTGCAATAATCGCCTCCAAAACAGCGCACTATTATTTTATTTTAGATGCGGAGCATCTCTAGCCTCGGGTCTATGTGCCGCGGCGTTGGCGTCGGCGTCGTAGTCCGCACTCACAATACGCACGCGCAACTCTCCTCCTTCCTCTCTCCAACAGCTGCGCGTTACTCTCTCCGCTCAGTGGCGTCACAAGGGGGAGCGGGAGGGTGCTGTCCGCCCCGGGTGCAGCGCTCAGGGGGGCTGGGGCCGGGAGGGCGAGGGGCGGGGCGGGGAGTCGCGGCGGCGCCATGGAGGCGGGGGGGGGGCGTGTCGCGCAGGCTACCGCCCCGGGTGCCGCTGACCCTCGTGACGCCACTGTCTCCGCTCTCTCTCTACCAGCTGCGTGCACTGCGCGTGCGTTCGCTTCTCCTCACACCGCGCGCGCACGCGCGCTCTCCTCCTCTAGTCTCCTCTCCTTCAAGTGTGAAAAAAATGAAACGGCGAGCGGCGAGCGTTCCAAGTTTCTCTGCCGCGAGCCGCGACGAAGGCTCGCGTAGGGGGTATCGCTAGGGCAGTCGGTGGCGCCATCTCTCGACGTCAGCACGCAACTGACTCTTTCCTCAGAACCAACACGATGCTCCGCATCACCCCATGGTTCCCCTCGGGAAGATGGTGTAATTTTTCGTCTTCCGCGGAAGTGATGTGTCCGGTCGTCTGCTCTCGAGCGCGCGCTCGCTGGACAGACTCTCGCATCGATCTTCCTCTCGCAGATTCCGACAGCGACGGAATCTGCGCGAGGAAGACCGATGCGTGTTTCTGAGCCGTGTTTCCAAGCCGCCGGATTCTGTCGTCGGGTGCGTCTACTGCCTCAGTCGGTCTGGCTCCTTCGCGGCGCGGTCGGCGCGGGCCGCCATTTGCTGCGCTCGAATTTACGATGGCGTGCAACGGTGTCGCATCCGAAGAGATGGACCCCATGTCGGCTGTTCGTCGAAGCATCTCTTGCTCGAGAGGCGTCAAGTTAGCGAGAGCCATGGCGCGATGAAGCGATGGCTACGATGACGATCATCTTTGTCTGGGCGTCCGAGGTCCGGGCTACATCCGGGCTATCCGGGCGACGAGCCGCGCACATTCGAGATATCACTCCGCCGGTCGGAGACGCGAGGATCTTCCGCTTGCTATTGGCTGACAGTGGTTCTGGTTTCGGGAAATGCTCCTGCCATTCTCTCCGATGACCTCGGTGTATTCGATCTTTGATTGTTTTTTAAATGGGAAAATCGGCCGCGCGTCGTCGTGATTTGAAGATTTCTAGAGTATGCTTAGAGCCCGCACAGTGAGTTATCACCGTAATTAGGTGATCTCAGAAACCTCTTCATGAGACGCAGACGGCGCTACGAACTAATGGGACCAATCAAGCAGCGTCCAAAACGCAAGCCGCTGGGCCTTTTCTTTTTGTGATTGGGTCAGCGATGATAGAACGCGTACAGAGACACGTTGATCACCATGATGGTGGGCTTTGGACGCTGTCTGGTTAGTCTCATCAGCTCGTAGCGTCGGCTTCGTTTTTACTTTAGGTGAAACGAAGTATGGGATAAATAACATCCTACCCCCACGACGCGGCAAGGAAAAAGTTCGGAGGTGAAGGTCATGGGGACCTTTGACTTGCTAGTATTCATATGCCAGAATGCCGGTATTTGGATTATTTGTTGTCTCTTTCCTTCGGTCGGTGTTCACGTATCAAAATTGAATTGCCGCGTTTAAAGCAGGGTGTGCGTAGATGATGGCATTTTGAGCGATATTGGTTTCTACTTTGACCTGGAGAACGGAGGGGTCTATAATTATTTACGTGTGAAATGAAAGTATGTCTGATAAATATCATCATTATATAATAAAATATGCAGTATGGCATGGCGCGCTGCATCTTATCCGCCGTTACTTTTAGTAATCGAGACGTACCCTAGTTTTGCTGCAGTCACGTCTCGGGCGGAATCGAAAACAACAAAAAATCCTGAAAGGATATGGGTCCGTGTGTCTCGTTGTTTTCTCATCGACGGCTTCAGAATAGCAGGGTGCGTGGGGCTATATAGAGTATGAAGGCCCGTTCACACACTTGCGTTTGACTCCGACCGACTTAGGCAAGGCTGGTATCTAAGCCTCTTGTAACGGCTTACAACCGCCTGCGCAGGAAGACAGGCTGTCTCAGCCTGTCGGAGTCAAGCGCGAGTGTGTGAACGGGCCTTTAGAAACCGGTCTTGTCTTAGTCGGTCGTAGTGACACGCAAGTGTATGAACGGTCCTTGACGCCATTCGTCCTTCTCCTGATCAGTTCGTGACTGTTTTGACCGAGTCATGCTGCGATCTCATCGCTTGCCCCGTGATAAGGAGATGATCGAACCTGCTCACACGCAGTTTTTCGGAAAATGTCGGTGGTCATACGTTCGAGCAGTGATCGCAACTTTTAATGCGAATAGCATTCTTTGGATACTTCACGCACTTTTCGTCTATGTATCTATCTATCTATCTATCTATATCTATCTGGCTATCTAACCTCTTACGCCGCGGGTCGATAAATAAATAAAAAAGACCGGCGCCGGCGGGATTCGAACCGTTGACCCTTTGATCAGCAGGCAGACGCGCTAACCACAGAGCTATGAAGGCAGTCATTCAAGGCACTCTAAACACCTGTTTATATCTTTACCATCGCGCGCGTTCCATGCACGAGGGCTCATTCCGCTCTCGTGAGGCTTAGCACTGCCCCTAGCTCACCCTCTCCCGCGCTCGGGAGAGGGTGATGTAGCGGCCGTGCTCACCCTCACGAGAGCGGAATGAGCCCTCGTGCATGGAACGCGCGCGCACCGGTAGCTGTGACAGCGCTGTAAGGCGCGTCCTATAGTAAAGATATAAACAACCGTTTAGAGTACCGTTGGTTGAGACTAGCTGAGACGCCAGAAAGTCTGGTCGGTACCATTTTGAGTGTTTGTGCGTATGGCGCGTGCTTTGCTCGCCTTCCTAAGTGACACAAACGCACGTGCTGGGCTGCGGAGATCGTGCGCAGGGCTGTGAAAGTGTCAACAAATTTAGAATCGCCTCAAGAGTGGGCTGGCGTATCTAGAGTGTGCCGGCCACCTGACGAACGCGCATAACTCCGCACCGTTTGATGCTATTCGCATTAACGTAGATAATCATTCCCAAAGGATGGGTTCTGCTGATTTTTTCTATCCATCAACGTTTTTTCACACGTCTATCCTAACACGAATGCAGCATGATTTTAATAAGTTGGATTGTTCGCGCCTAGAAATATTCAGTTACAAGTCAACTTTTCGGCGTAATCTAGAAAGTGTATTGTTTGCATGATCCCAGTGGTTTGCAATTTTGAGCGTTGTTTGCTCTTTTGGGGTTGCTGTATTTGTATTTTCAGTGCCTCTTCTTCTTTTACCTTATCTTGCTTGTCAGATGTCGCTATGTGTCCTACGTTTGTTTTGTGAGTGCTTTCTTGGGATAGCTATGTTTTCTCAGTGCTTATACTTTTATCTTCTCGGCATTTGCTGTGTACGACGCAAAAGGCCCTGCGCTGTTTGTGGACACAAAGATAAAAACCATTCTTAGTATTATTAGTAGTGATTAGTATTATTCTCAGTTTTCGCGCGGAACTTGTTGAATAACTGAAAACCGCTGGAATTGACAAACACAAAACTATCGGGTGAACTTCAAGCTCTCTAATCCTTTCTCGTATTTTTTTTCTTTCGCAGGTGAGCCACAAAAATCGTTTCTTCCCTTGCGTCAACACTGTCGGAACCGGAAGTTGCATGGTTCGTCTGCAATATCTGTAAGCTACGTTTCAATGCGACCTGAATATAACAGTACAGCTAAGCAACCATGAAACTACGGTGCACCAATACTGCCAAGTTTCAACAAGATTTCGCAACAATAGAACTATATATACTTCAATGCACCTAAGTTTCAATGTTACATCAGCGCAACAATATAGCTAAATAACGATGGGACTACAGTGCAACAATACAGGAGAATGTTTAGCGATACTTCGATGGAACGATACAGCTATGTTTGAACTAGAATTTTAATGCAATTATCCAGCTTAGTGAAAAGGGGGCTACAATACATCTATACAGCTAAGGCTGAAGAAGACTTCAGTGCAAAGCTACGGCCAAATAACACCTGCACACCTAAATTTAATGACAGGTAACTGGAACAGTCCGGCTATTCTCAGTTACAATAGCTGCAATGTAGCGTTTATAATACTTCATCGCAGTCGTATAACTACATTTCATCTGGTACTTTCCCCTTTTTCAGCGACTTATCTTTTTTATTTTTTATTACTGTTACCAGTAATTATTACATTTCACTAAAAGCGATTGTACGAAAGTTTATTTGGTTACCGTTCAGTGTCACTAATTTCAAAATTAAATTACTGTCTCAGGTGCTTTTTATGATTATGTAACTTTCGAGCTTCATTTTACACCTTTTTTGTTTACTCTGCCCCCAGACATGCCCGGTATGGGCGACGAAGAAAGAGTAAACATTTCAAATTAAAAATAGTAAAAAAAAAAAGTAGTGAGGAAAAACGAGAATGGGTGACGGTTACGCTTATATCCCAAGTGTATTATTCTATTGGCGTGGCGATGGCAAAACCTTGTTTTCGCCAATACTGGAATTGATGACAATTCAAGATGGCGGTACCTTTGTAGAAAAGTTGCACAGAAAATGGCAGATGAAAAATACCGTGAGCGTTGATTGGTCTTCTGACTAGGGGTGTGCGAATATTGAAATTTTCGAATACGAATCGAATACGAATAAGACTAAAAACGGGCTTCGAATATCGAATCGAATATCGAATATGTGTCTAGTAATGAAAAATTGCAAAACAAGAGGTAACTGCAGGTTTTATTGCCTTTTTAATATAAATCAGTGCAACTGCATTTTACTGGGCTGCAGCAGGCTAAAGATACTTCTAGTATTGCACTCATTACAAATTATCGTGTAGAAAAATTAACTGCTCAACGTGTTCAGAAAGTAAGCGCTCCCTACGCGCCGTGAAAACATTTCCGCCAGTAGAGACCCTTTCACTCGGGAAACTTGCGAAATTTCACTAACGTTTGAGGAAGTTCGATGAACAGTGTTGCCCGGCTGCTACATGAATATTTTGAATTTTAGGAAACAAATAATTTTGAAGGTAGTTTATTTTTTATTTTGTAGAATGGTTACCAAGGTTTATACCATATAAAAGCGAAAATATGCGCTTCTAACGCTTTTATTAGTTATTAATGTGAACCAGTGATGCCAATAAACCCAACAAATATTGCACTTTTCCTCCGCCTAATAGAATCAACCAGTTTTTTTTTTTTAATTTTCGTGCATGCACACAAAGTTGAACTTCAGTCGAACCTTTGTCGAACATCACGTTGAAAGTTCGAAAAAGTTGAACATGGTCGAACTCGAACCTGGGAAGGTTCGCGACATCCCTAGTTTTGACTGCGTGGGAGTGGCAGGAGTTTTTGTCGATGGCAATGCAACGTTCTGCACGCACCCAGCTTTTTCTTTCTTTAATTTTCAAACATTTATATTAGCTAACACTCTCGAGCTTTATTTTATATTTATATTTCACTCTCGAGGTTTATTGTATTGTATCAATTTATAGAACGCGCAATTACATCACATATTGCTATAAAAGTGACACACAACAAAGGGCTTGGTGAAAAAGAAACCGAAACTGATCTTGTCTTGCTGCCATCGGACAGATAGAAACGGAGCAGACCGATAGCGCACGCATCATACGCCTTCCTCAGTGAATAAACATATTCATAGGGGAATGCGTGACAGGCAGATTATTCGTTACTTGCTCGAATATTCGCAGTTTGTGCGAATATTCGCCATTTTTCCCGAATATTCGGCTTTGGCCGAATATTCGGGAACTTCCGAATATTCAATTTTCGAATCGAATACGTTTCGAATAAGGAAAATATTCGATTCGTATTCGAAATTTCGAATATTCGCACACCCCTACTTCTGACCCTTCTAACAACTCTTTGGGCTTTGAAAGGGCCAGCAGTGCACCTCACTGTTTACTGGAGACGCAAAAGCTGAGGAGCCGTCAAGACCAATGCGCTCGTGGAGGGGTTTACAACATTCCTCACGTATAGAGCGAGAGCGATGAGGAGAAAGAATCACATGTATGTGATCGTGATGTAGGCATCCACCATCTCATCACGACTAATGTCGGCCCTTCTCAGAATAATTAAGTGTCGGATTCTCCAGTGGATCATTTCAGTGTAAACTGAGAATAATGGAAATTCCCCTCGGATGATTAGGAGCGATGCAAATAGCGCTTTCCTCATATCTGCGCACCAGAGACGTTTTCTGTTTCCTGTCGTTCTCAGCTTTCGCTGAATATCCGAAATGCTAGGTGAGGCGAAAATAAGAACAACAATCGATTTTTTTTGCACTAAACACCTATGCCGTGGAAAGATCATGACGCTCTGGTGCCGCCTCCAGGGTGACGAAAGATGAATAGCTGCGACACTCGGCAGTTTTACTTGATAAACTGCGCTTCAACGCGCGGGCCGTTGCTCGACATTGGTCAGAACGCTGCCTGTTTTGTCACACGCATCGTCGCCAGTTCAAAGAGTGGACTTCGCAGCGTCAGATTAATTGAAGATCATGATATGTGCTTTTCTGTCGCCGCTCTTTCGTCTGGGGGACGAAAGCGGTGTCTCCGATTTCAGTCAGCTCGGTGCGCGACCTGATTTAATGCCGCTACGTCGTGGTGCGTTAATTACTGACAGCTTGGCTTCCTGATGCCTTAATGAAGCACTAGTGCGCCATTGTGGAAGGTTTATAGTTTATCTGCCGAACTCGAACAGGCGTCAAAGCGTTGACGTTGATATCGCGTAAATCCTTCAGCTGATATCTGAATCTGAAACATTTTCGCCTAGCATATCATAAGCTAGTCGCTGTCGACCATGACCTTCCTGACACCGAATCTAATGCTGAGGAAGTCACACTTTTAAATCATGACGATCGGCAGTTGCGTCTGCTCTGCATACGAGCTAAGATGGCGGCGCCGACAACAATGCCGATACTCTAAGCGCAGCTCGTTTAGTGGCTCTAGTGTATAGAGTGGTAAATGCACGCGCAAGAAGACACCAACAAAAGGAGCGCCCTGAAAGCGCTCCCAGTCCACGAAGGGAATTCCACAAGAAATAGCACTTTTAGTTTGAACTGCCTCCGATAAAAGGTAGACTAACAACCCTGGCGATGTCGCAAATTAATGAAATGACTGACCGGTCTGGTACCGAGAACTCAGCTCCCTACTGTTAATAAAGTCAGTGAAACAGAAACACAAACCGTAACTAGAGTAAAACGCCGTATAATGAATCTTTAACTTTCAGCCAAGTGGAGATGCGACATAATTACATTACTTTATGGAAGAAATTAGTAATTGCAATGAATTACTTTTTGTGGTCTAGTAGTTCGAGTGCTATTAACTACATTCAGTCTAGTACTTGTAAATATAATGAAGTTGCATTTGCGGTGTAATTTAGCCAGGCATGCAGTTGTGTAGTATATACTCTGTTTCATACTTAGCGTGCAACGCTGTCAAAGCTACTGGCGCGAGCGTGGGGCTTGATCTCGTTGACCATTTACACGCGTTTTTGCGCAAACAAAAATATAAATGAAGCCACGCGCTCGCGCCATTAGCTTTGACAGCGTTGCACGCTAGGTATGAAACAAAGTATAGTTTAGTTACATGCGCCTATCTCAAAATTTGGGCAACCTAGAGTCCAGCCACCGTTCCCGAACACTAAATATCTACACAATGACATCGGACTCACTATAGTCGGTGACAGGCCAAGAATGAAGTGAAAGCTCCCTTCACCCCTTTCCACTTCAGCGGAGCGAACGGTGGACAGGAGGTCGCCTCCCCTCCAGCGTTCGCACTCACTAAAGTGGAAAAGGAGTGGGAGGAGCTTCACTTCGTTCTTGACCTGTCGCCGACTATAGATGCGTACTCTCTCCTACGCTTTCACTGGGCTCCTTTTGTGATGTTGACGAACAGTGTTGGTCGGATGTGTGTCTGGTGGGAACACACTATTATGGTTGTCGTTGTTTCCTGCGTTGTGGGGGGGGGGGGGCACGCAAATCGAATTTCCGCCGCACTGGAGGCAATCAGCCGCCGTCCACCCCAACCTGACAGTGCTGTGGAAGCTACGTGCGCTCTCCGCTCCATTCGACCGCCTTCCTTTCACCATCTGACCCCGCTGTCTGCCCATGAGTCTGGGCGGCAGCCTGCTCACGGTTGAGACAGTGACACGTGTGCCGTAGAACACACTCACGATTGTCTCATGTCCTATTTTCCATTAACATAGCGAGAAGAATAAGGGCGCATTCACACTGCCCTGTTCTCTTGAGTTACGTTACGAAATCTTACGTTCAAGTCACCGGGACATCCGTACTTCATATTAAGCGATGCTACCGGTTCAAGGAGAAAGCATGACACATTAACATTCGAGACACGAATGTTTCGGTGCCTATATACGTAACGTAACTCAACGTAAGAAAATGGGGCAGTGTGAATGAGCCTTAGCCGTGATCACAAGGCGAAATAATACACGTACGACTGCTCCAACGAGCTCGTAGCTTGCACTGCACTGTCAGCTTAGGGATAAACGGTTATGCGAATCGTTCGCCTCTGGCTCGCCCAGACCACTTTTCCAGATGCATACGTCCCAGTACCGAAAGAACTCGGGCGGCGCACTTGTTTCCTTTGAGTGTCTTCGTTTTACCCTTTCTTTCGTCCTTTATCCTTCTATCCTCTCGTCTCTTCTACCGTGTCGCGCGGTCTCAGCAGGGCGTCCTTTTCACGTCAGCTGCTGGGAATATTGGATGTCGTGACAGGCGCGTCGGCCGGAAGCGACGGAACGGCTCCCAAAGCGGCCGCCTTTTATCTGCGATTTATGTGGCCTATTTTATCTTCACTGTTTGTCGGGCTATCTGTTTCTTCCGCGTGCGGCGCCTCTATGCACGCGACTGGAATCGAGCCGCCGTAAATAATACATCGCACCCTTTTCTCTCGTCTTGTTTGGTTTTCCTCCCCATTCCCATTGGATATTCGAGCTCTCCCCTTTTCGGCGGAAGGAGTTTGTTCCGACGCGGACGGTTTCATCTTTCCGAGCGTTCCGATGCTCTGTTGACATACGAGGCCCACCCGCACCCAAACCGCCTAGATAAGAAGGCCGTACACGTGCCGAGATCTTCCACTTCACCCGAAAAGCCGCCGTAACTTTTTTTTTTTTTACAGCGGAGCTGTTAAGGGTTAGTTTTCCCAGGATCGTATTGGCCGGATTAGAAATGATGACACCGAACTCTAGACACCTACTGCCATCTATGAGCGACGCCGGCAAGCCACGTATCTGGTTGCCGCCGTCGCTCATAGATGGCGGCAGCCTTTCCCCTCTGGCAGGCACGTAGCCAGGATTTTGCTTAGGGGGGGGGGCGCCCATGACAAAATGCTGTATGAGGGAGAGGGGAGTGGAGGTCCCAACAAAATGGAAGATTTCGGGGGGGGGGAAGGGCCCGGGCCCCATGGCCCCCCCCCCCCCTGGCTACGTGCCTGCCCTCTGGCTTGCCGACTTGCCGCCGGCCATCACTTTCCATTGTACAGCTCCGCTGGTCTTCCTTCTTTACCAGAGTGGAAAGGCTTAAAGTTTTTACAGCGGATATTTTAAGTGCTAGTTTCCCCAGGATCGTGTTCGCCTGATTAGAAATGATGACACCGAACTTTGGACAGCTACCGCCATCTATGAGCCACGGCAGCAACCAGACAACTGGTTGCCGCCGACGCTCATAGATGGTGGCAAGCTTCTTCGGAGGAAGAGCGGGAGCGGAAGCAGGCGGCGATGAGCGGAGCAGCGCGAATGGTTCCGCAACCGCCGCGAAGCCGCTATCGCCTCAAGTTCCACTGCGTCGAGCGCTTCCAGATTCCCTTGCGAAAAGAAGAGCAGATCACTCGCCTGTGAAGTCACCGTCCAGAGGTGAAGCTACAGCTCCGCTGCTCTTCCTTCTTCACCTAAATGGAAAGGCAGAAAGATTTTTTTTGGCAGTAAGGCAGTAAGGGAGAGCGTGAGCGTCCGTGTACCTTGAGCGTTGACCAGAGATGTGCACGCGCATTCTTCACGTCCCGTAGATTGGAAGTATCGGAAGTCTACCATTTTAATTAAAGGGCACTAAGTGCCGCGCAGCGCACCTCTTCGCGCTAACGTTACGTGAGAAAAAAGTTTTTCCGCATGCGCTGTATCTGTTTCGGAGCCGTATCTGTTTTGGGCGAAATGGCCGATTAAAGCCAAAATAGAAGTCACGTGCAGTTCCTCGAGTGGCCGGTGCGGGAGAAATGGCGGCGTTGGGATCGCTATTAGCTCGGTTCTCGAGTACGGATCGGTGCCACTTTTTCAGAGCAGGCTCTATGGCAGTTTCAGAACTGATCGGTTCTAGTAAAGTTGGCTTGGCCCAAGTCCGCTGATACCGCAGCGGCCGCGGCCATGTTAACCGATATTCGTCCATCTGTGCCCAGAACTCGAATGATATAGCCGATTCTGGCCCATTTTAGAACGATCGTTAACCGATATTGGCCCAATAGTTGGTCGTGGTGCAAAACATGAAACTGGGCCAATATTCTGGCGTATTCCCCGACGCTGGCCCAGTGTCGGTGTGCTGCCTGGGTGGGAGGCGCTGTGCAGCACGTCGCAACGCAGTCGACGCAACTGTGTGGACAAACATTAAGCTTCGCATATTTGTAAAAAAAATTTAAAAAAGAAACAGGCATGTTTTGACGCCGGTGTTTGCACTTCAGAGTCCTTTCCTTTGTTCCGCGCTGCCGTGCACTTCGGGGCACTACGAGCGAATCAATACATTTTTAGATGTCGTCGGATGGAAGATGGTTGAAACAAAAAATGCAGAAAGGAAAACCTCAGTGGAACTACTCTAAGAGTATGTGTCCCACCTCCAACATCTAACTAACCCTTACGTCAAGAAAAATGATAAAAAAGTTTAAAAAAGGTTGGGATAGTTAAAAAAAATGAAAACGAGAAAAAACAAGCAAACATTGTAGTAGCAGTAGCGAACAAAGTGAGGCATTGGTAGACACGTGATGAATTTTTGGGATTCGCGCTTTTAGAGTGCGGCAGTGGGTTTCCTTTACTCCATTGCTTCCGGTTGAAAGTGGAAGCATGAATACCCGGGATTGAAAGATGAAGAAAAGGAATTATGAACGCAAAGAAGGGAAGGGCGTTGACTACGCATGTAATAAATTCAGAAAGCAAGTGCAGAAGGCTTCCATGGGCGCATTTTCACCTTTAATAGGCCCCTTTCCCCCGCTCCTTCACCTCACTTGATAAACTGAAGGTATGCTTCTTCGTTTTATTGAAACCCGCTTTTTGCGATGGTGCCTCTATTTCCTCTTCGACATCTTTTTATCGCCGTTCTTTTTTCTCTCCTCTCCCCCTGACAAATGGCAGGCGGTTCTTTTGACCGGACCAAGTCGACCGCGACGGCGGCAAGATGGCCGACAACGGGCTCTTTGCGATGGCAGCGACGCCTCGTTGGGAACCCTCTTTCTTTACCACTTCCTCCCTTTTCTCTTTGTGCGACGCTTTCCTTTTATGTCATCATTCCCCTCTCTGTATGTCTCGCGTTTTGATAAGTGGCTGGGGTTTAGTGCGTCAGGTGTGTTAGAAAGTCCCGGTATTATAATGATACAGTGGTCTCTCTTTATTATGGACGCCTCCATTCCCCCCAAAACATCGTCCATAATGTGAGTTGTCCATATTAACGAGACAAAAATGCATCCATTTTCCCAGTTTGCCTCCCAAAATGGTGTCCATATGGTGCGGTATCCAAATTAACGTGGTCCATATTAACGAGACATGCCGTACATGTATTAGTGTAATGCCTCGTGCGTTAGGAGTCTTAGGGCGTCGTGTATTAGGGCGATGTAATGTCGCATATCAGGTTTTGTATTAGGTTGTCACGTATTAGGTTAATGAGGGGCGCCATCGTGCACTAGTTGGCTGCATCCCCGTGCATTCGGTCGTACACGAGCAGTCGTTGTCCGGTGGCTTTCAGGTCGCAATTAGGTAGCATCGTAACCTTGGATGGATGGGGGACTGAACCAATTAAACGGACAGCAATTAGAGGAGAAAAAGTGAAGGGTGTTTGCCATAAAAGCGCTCATAGCGTGTTGCGGGAAAGGCCCACAAAAAAGCGAAGCACCTCTTTATAGACAAAAAGGCTTGTCTGCCAGCGGTCTTTTTCTGCTGAACTACCGCTCAGTGGCAGATGCTGAACTACTCCATAAATCTAGCAATCCCATGTAATATGTGCGTTCGATTTACCTGCATCTCCTCCACTTCCGGTCATATTTGAGTACACATAGCGGGAGTGAACTGCCCTACACTTTTCTGCACTAGTGCAGCAGGTCTAAGTAAATCGAACGCAGCTAGTGTATAATGCCATTGTCCAAGGAACGGTGTGCAATTGTAGAAGTACCACGGAAGAAAAATAGCGCGCTTTTACCGTGGAGGGCATTTTTCTTCGAGAATTCGGTTGTTAAGCTCCTTCGGCACACCTTACGTTACGGCGGAAAATGGCTTTTTATTTGAGGTTCGACATTCTTTACGACGATGGCGGCGTAGGCGCGTCGTGCCGGCCGTATTGTCCTTCGAAGGAAAAAAAGAAAAAGAAACGTACACGGGTGTTGCGCTAATAATATTTAGTTTGCTTAAAAAAAAGAAGCAAGCTAATTATTTTACGATACCGAGAACTTTACATCAATGACGTGGTGCCCCCTCTTCTTTTTTTTTCGTTCCCACTGGCAAATTACGGCAAAAGTGTTTTTTTCAGCGTCCGTACGGTGAAGTCCAAAATCGAGGGAGAGACAAGTATGCCGACTCCAACGGCTTTCCGGCTTTTTTAGAAACTAGGAAAACTAAAAAAAAAAAAGGAAGAAGTACTTTGAAGTTAGTCAAGCTGGTAAGCATGGAGTGAGGAAGTGCAAAGCCGCGGTCACCATGCTCATACATCATACAAAGCGCAGTCTGCAGACACCGTCTGAGGCCTGTTTCTTGCTTGTGCAGCGGTCCCATTGGTCTTACAAAACCTGTCTGCAGACATATGTTCAAAGCTCACATGTGCACGAGGGAAATATGCATGGAACAAGCTGGACGCGTCTCCGAAGACATTTCTTTCACGATGCCTGCAGAGAACACCGTGTCTTTTCTACGATGTCTGAACGGAGTGACTGCGCAGCTTTGGCGAGGATGTCTCTCGGCGAAACTGCCGGGTGGTGCCAGTTGTATCTCATTCTCATTAGCTCATCTCCGTCTTGCGACCATGCTCTTTCTTTTTTCTTATTTCTTTTTTTTTTGTTTTTTGGTTGTCGTCACCGACGGCGATCGAAGGCATGCACTCGTTCCGTAGGATGAGCATCGATGCGTTTTGGAACGACCTCGCTTTCGTTTTCGACTTTTGTCGGGAACAGCACTTGACTTTCGACGTCGACCCGATGAAAGGTTGTTCCAAGTCAGTCGAGTCTCCAACGTGACGGCCGAGCTGTGTCCACGCGTTTGCGGCTGGACTAGTCCACTATACACTTGGTCTCACTTAAAGTCCAGACGTAGCCCCCGCCACGAGCCGATGCGGCCAATCAGACTGTGTCAGACGCGACCGTCATGCTATTCGTCATGTTTCTGCACGTGTTCTATCATCGCTGCACCGATCATAAACAGAAAGGGCCCAGTGATCGGCGCTCTTGGCGCAGTTTGATCGGCCCAATTATTAGCTCGTAGCGTCGTCTGCGTCTGGCCTTTGGCTGAAACGAAGTCGTATTGCTGATCAGGACGACCCAAATATTTGAGGGCGTGGGAAGGGAGTGATACAGAGGCACGAGAATCAGCTCGGCCGCTTCGAGCATCGAATTTTCCTTCTTTTTGCTTCTTGACGACGACCCAATGAAAAGGCCACTTCGTCGCGTCTCTCTCTCTCTCTCTCTCTCTTTGTTTCTTTATGAAGCTAATCAAGGAAGTCGTGGATGGAGGCCCGCTTCGGAGTTTTAATTAATCGACGAAAGAGCTCGTCTTTTTCGAACGACGACGGCGCGGGCTCCACCATTCGGCGTCGCTCCGTCTTTTTTCTTTTGGGCTTCTCGGTGCCGACAAAGGGAGAATCAAAATCTCCCCGAAAGTTTCTTTTGTTTTTCGAACCGAAGCTGCTGATCCCTTCGTGTAAGACCGTCTATGGTTGTTTGTACGTTCGTGTCGCCTTATATTATCTTTGTTCGCCGGGCGTTGCTTCGAACATTATTTGAGCACTGCGCATTGTTTCGAACCCTTTGCCCGTTTCCTTTTTCTTCTTCGGTTTTCGTCAGTCAGCGTTTTTTTCTGCACTTTTTTTGTTTTGCATTACAATGTGTTTGTTTTATTTTTCTTGCCTCCTCAAACGGCTAGTAGTGTACTTTCTTGAGTATCGTTGAAACATGGGTGAGTCGCTTCTGGCTTGTGAAGTTAAAAGCAGCGCGAAGACTGACGAATGACGAGTACTATCGCGGACAATATGAGCTGAAACAGCGCTCTGGCCGGCGCACGGTACTACCTGCGCCACCTGTCGCATCGCTTCCTAAACACGGCGCACACTGAGGCCGAGATAAATTAACACTTGCGCTCACTGCGCCGCTGCGCTCTTCCGGCCGTTCGCTAGCGAGACGGCGGGTGCGACAGCGGCCGTGTGTGCGGTAGGGCGGGAGGGGAGGACAGAAGATTACACTTGTGGTCCCTATTTTGCAATTGTTTCACTTCATTCTATCGCGTAGAATCACGTAGAAAAAACGCTTACTGGTAATGAGAACATGTTGAGGTGTCTTAAATGGCAGCTGCGATTATCGTTCTTGAACGTCGCATCAAAAGGCGTTGCAGGTTTTTTTATTTTTTATTAAGTGCATGCACAAAGTAGGACATCGTAATATATAGGCCAAAATCTGTATACCGGATTTAGGCCGGCTGCAAGGTATTTACGTTTTTTTTAAATTTTTCATTGAGCACAGTTGTTTAAAAAACGGCAACCATACATGCTACTGCTAAGGTTTTGGAACCTTAATTTGTATAAAAATGTTCAAAAATAGTGTTTCTTTATTACTGAGCCCACGTGTTTGCTTTAAGCAAAACAAGTTGCTGACGAGGCACCACTGTTTTATTTACAAATTCCTAGCCCTAGTAAAGTGTGACCATCAAATATTTGCGAGGAGAAGGAGCTTGAAACTTCATCGAAAAAATATTCGCAGAGGACAATGTCAGACACCAAAGATTATTAGTCGGCGTTGAAGTTAAACTGCACTATACAAGAAGATTAGGATCATGGATGCAATATACAAGGATATGCTCTGGTTAACGGCATCAAACCGTGTGTCGAAACCGTAGCAGCAAGCTTTGTTCCAATCGGCAGAAGTCCGGTTCAGGGGGTCCCGAGACGCAGTAAAACTAACGAAAGAAGTTCAATACCGCGTCATTCTCCCCTGACCCGCGACCACGGCTCTCATCCTCTCTGGTAAGGAATCATGGAGCGCGGCCACGAAGTCTGTCTCGGCCCGAAGCCATTCACGTCTCACCGCTTCCCACAATTCGTCGGCAGTGGCGCTGTAGAGAGGACGCAGTGACATGGCTACCTTGATGCGCCTCCAAACGTGTTCGATAATATTTAGATCGGCACCTTTTTGGGGGCCAAGGCAGCTGCGTCGGGCAGCACTCCTTGATTTGATACCAGCGTGACAATGCATTTGACACTTCGGCGCTTTCTTGAAATGCACTGAATTGCATGTTAGCTGGAAACGTGAACATTGGGCTGCACGGCACATGCATCGTGATGGTGGTTGTGTTGGCGAATATTTTCGCTAGCAGACGGCCGGAAGAGCGCAGCGGCGCAGTGAACGCAAGTGTTAATTTATGTCGGCCTCAGTGTGCGCCGTGTGTGCGGAGCAAGGCGACAGGTGGCGCAGGTAGTACTTAGTCCGCAGAGGACCGTGGGCGGCGAGTGATACTTAGTCCAGCGTAGCTCCCTCACGGCATCGATGGGTGGATCATAAACGCACCAAGAGATAAAGCAGCCGACGTACGACATCAAAACTCCGGGCAACGGTATGTAGTTAGCGTAAGAGGCGCCATAAACCTCCTTCCCTCCCGATTTCTTTATTTACCACAGGGGGTCCTTCTAATCCGAGAGCAGGAAGAATTCAACGCCCTACAGCGCATCCACCATAGAGTTAGGAACCGCAGAAAACTTCTCATTGGAGCATGTTCGTGACTCACTTTATAAATTTAAACTTGTCTCGATTGTTTCGCCTAACCCGGAGAATACATGGGGTGTGCCGTGTGCACGCAGCGCATCCGAAACCACACAAAAATCTGCGTTACCAAGCATGGCAAGTCAGAAGGCACTCATAATAACACATTCTGTGCTCGCCGGGTTCATCAAAATCATCGACCTAAGTTTAATAATTTTGTTTAATGAACGAAGCAAACAAGTTTGGGGCCCTTTATTGTAGTTGCCATGCAAGTGGTTTTCGCTATCCCGGGTGTGTGACGCCTCAGAGGCAGCATCGTCCTTGCCGTCGGGAAATGATGATGATGATGGTAATGATGACGACGATGCTAATGATTATTATACATTCCCGGCGTCGCACACACGTTTTCTTTCCCTAAAAACCGAGTTACGTAAAAAAAATAAAAAATGTCCCAGAAATGCCTAGACGATCAAAGCTAACAAACAACGTAAAAAAAAAAAAACGCTTTTTGTGTTTGTTTGCGTTGGGCTTATTTGTGGCGGCGGTCTTGCGTCTTCCTTCCCGAGGGCGGCAGTCCGACACTTGACATGTCACGGGAGATGGTTTCCATTAGCCCGGTATACATTGGGGACCCTGATTTATTCGCGGGCACTCACTCTGAGGAAAAGCTCGTCCCACAAAGCTCTGTGCTCGCTATGATTGGTGGTTTTCTCCTCTCCAGCATTCGCTCCGTTAAACTGGAAAAAGACGAAGGCTTTGTGGGTGGAGCTTGTCCTGCTTTTCTTAATCTGCAAAAGATTGCATCGCCCACCCCGCTGTAATCGTAATGGTTTTTTTTTCTTGTTTTTTTTTTTTTACGGGGAGAAATTGAATGGGAAGATAGAGGTGTCAGGAGTCGGAACATAAGGCCAACAACGAGCAAACAAAGGAACGAAACGGACAAACAAACAGATGCGCCCTCAGTGGGCTCTTTGGAATATCTCGTGAGCGGTTTAGTCTTATGTAAAATGGTCATCTTATCCCGCCTTTTATTCTTGGTTTTTTCTTCCCAAAGAAGGGAAAGATTAGGAAAAACAAAAGAAGAGAGTAGGATTGAATGGAGATGTTGTATCAAGTGCCAGGCACATTTGTTTAGACGCAAGAGTCTGAAGGTCTGCGCACCAAGTGCTCTGCTGCACCGAGACGGCTCGTGTTTTGCGGCGTTTGTGCATTCTCATTTAAGGGTATTAGAAGCGACACGCGGATGCGATTCCGACTCCATCTGCCGGGACTCAGGGGAGCGAGTCTGTGATACGAGATGGAAAATTAAGTTTAGTCCCTATTGTTTTTTCGCGCTGGTTATTCGGTTCTCTGGGCGTAGCACTAGGTCGCGTGTTTGGGATCTTTGTCTGTGCATCTCTTTTTCTATAGGCCGCTCTCCACCAGGCACTCTCTGTGGCGCTATCCGCTGCTTCATTCCATTTGAACTTACCCTGGAGTGCACCAGAGGCTCTCAAACTCAAGCGTTGTTGTTTCACTGACGATTTTCTTGGAATCCTTTCTTTTAAGGCATTATATTAAAAAAAAAAATATCTGGGATAATCTTTAAGCGCTATGTTCAAATAATAAAAACAAAAAAAGTTTACCTTTTTTAAAAATAGGCTTTAGATATATTTGGAAATCTGTCAGTATAATGTAACAGCAAAGACCATTGATCGATTTTTTTATCTAAAACGTTTTATCTGCACAAACAGAAGCAATAAAAGTGTAGAGAATAGCATACAAATGGGGTGTGCGAGCTCACATGGCCTGATTACTTACAAGTTATTATTATTATTTATTTTTTTGCTTACCTACCCCTCCGCATTCGTAGCACCTCCGGATCCATCCAAGGCATGTCCGGTCATGCTCATAAATCCACCGCGAAAATGTCCCCTCAAAGTTGGAGCTTCCATTCCCCATGCACAATAACGTCTGCGCGGCATTTTCTTTTTTCTTTTTTGGGGGCTGGAGTATTTTCAAAGGGTAAAAACAGCGCAAAAAGACACGGACAGGGAGAAGTACCCAAACGGAGCGCTGACTTTCCCTGTTTTATTTTGAAAAAAGACGCCCACCGCCGTGTCCACATATATCCCATAAAATTACATCAGGTACGTCATATCACCTGACCATTGTGTCAAAATTGCTGATGAACGCAAGTTCACTGGAGTAGTTTGCGATGGTGTCACTCATGCCAAATCAATCTCAACGTCTCTGTCAAATCAATCGTATTGTGGCTGCCCAACTTTGCTGCATTTGCGCAATTTGTTTTTCTATGTTGTGTATTTAAGCTTGGACGTTTTTTTTCTTCTTTTTTGAGACCTTGGGCAACTGTGTGGATATGATTCTTTTTTTTATATATATATACACACCCACTCTTGTAAAACCACTATTAAGGGCTGGGAGCATCATCAACACTCGTCGACCTGAAAAATAGCTGGTCCTTCGACACCTCAGAAATTATATTTTTTGAAGAATTCCTCCGCTACAACCTCCCGGCAGTTATAAATGAACGGCTCTTTAGTTAGATGGATTTCTAGTTTTAGGTTGGTTTACGCTCATATTTCGTCTAGAGTCTAGACTATTGAATGTTTTATTTTTATAAACGTCTTTTGCATTGATGCGTTTGGTACATTTTATTCTTCAATATTGTCATTGTACTAATGCAAAGATTAAAACTATTGATTCTTTTCTGGGGGGGGGGGGGGGGGGGGTTATTTGTGTAACGCGCTCCCAAGACCCCTTCAAACTGATTTTAATCAACTTTTGTCTGGGAGGCACTTCCAGTGTACGCCTGAAGAATTAAAGATTTGAATTTGACCCTATAAATGAATAACACATATCGACACTTCATTTTCTGAGCGTTCACTGCCAGCAAACACTGCTCTAATACGTTCTAAGGCTGTCAGACAAATAGAGCGATCTCACTAAGCGCTCGGCGCATCCGTGACACCGCCATAACTTTAGTTCACAGGAGGCAGACGGCAGTGCACGAGGGGGGCTCGTGCCGTTTCGTGCTCTACACGCGCAGAGCTCGAGCGAGGTTGTTGCACGTGCCCAAATTCTAGAGTTCCTTCGATGCACTGCGGCAGTGGTGGAGTATACAGTCCAACTGGCTGCTGAGACCGGTCTATAGGCGCTTTACACACGCGCCAGATTGAGCCGCCATAGCCGCCCATGCTCATGTCTTACCGAGATGCCGAAGCCGCTGAAGCGGGCGTTGACGAGTCTCCACGACGGCCTATGCTGGGGGGGAAGGACACAGTAACACTTAAAATGGCAATAACCTGTCCTGCTGTTGGAAATGATGAAGTCAAGCGAACGGAACAAGAGGGGACAAAAGCGAAGGCGGAACCGCGTTGGCGCTGTGCACTGGCTGCATGCAAAAGAACGTCTATGAGCTGCCGCTATGCGGAGAAATCCTTGCGGGCTATCGTCACCATCATGCCATTAGGAGCCGCCATATTGGGGGTTTATCACATCTTCCAGTTGTGGACGAGGCGCATCTGCATTTAACTCGGTTTTTATGATATTAGGCCAGTCTATTTGTAGACTCAATGGGTTGCTGGTTAGTTTCGGTTCTAAGAAGAAAAGAAAGACGGCCACAAAATTCTGGAAAAGGAATTGTCAGCAACGAGGTCGCAAGACTCGTCACTCAAGCAGTGAACTGGGCCATCCAGGTCTATGAACGGTATTTCTCGAAGACGTCCTGTGAAGGGTTCGTACTGGACTTGCAGCAGGTGATCATATTTTAGTTCTACGACTTCCACTTTGCCGGGACTATTGTTTCTCGGGTGAAACCATCGGCACGGGAACCCCCCAATATGGAGGAAATCTGATAATTGATCATGAATACACTAGATGGCGCTTCTTTTCGCATATGGTCTATTGAAGACTGTTGTCATCACGCAACCGACTGGGAAGACACTACATGGAATCAGATTGGCTCCCAATTTCCGTACGTTCAGCTGAACCATATTTGAAGAAGACAGATTTTCGGGTATAGAAACCAGATTTTACCCGATATGGTACGAAACTTGTTCGAGGCGTGATTATCGGGAAATATCGGTTTATGCCCGAAAACGAAAGACCCAAAGCACGGGCCAAAACACGCCATCGCTTCGCTGTTAGTACTATACACTATTTAAGTGCTTACAAAATCGCAGCCTAGCGCGCGATCTTCGCAGTTCAGGGCGCCCACGTTGGTTGCTTCAAAATGCGAGCGGCGAACAACGCGCCGCACGCGGGAACGACGATAATCTCACCGGCCAGAAGCTCGTTTCTGGAACGACCCACGCTCGAAGATGGAGACCGAGACGGAATGACTCCAGATATGGGAATGTTAACCGCGCCTCTCCAATCGGCGTCATCAGTTGCACGCACTTGCGGACGGTCTGACGAGCCTTGGTAGCGCTCTGTACGGTTGCTCTTTCTCTAGTGTGCTTCGTTGATAACATCCATTAATTCGGGAACAGGGGAGGGGCGGCCCGTGGGGGGCGGGGGGGGGGGTGTAGAGCGATTGAGAGAAATGTGGTGGACCGCATGGGAGACTATAATTGCCATCGAAGCTAGTCCAGTGCCGTGCTATGTGCCACCTGACCCTCTGAAGGGTAGCAGCGAGGTCCGGGACGGACAGTCACGTGGTGCGTTCACAACATTGGATTGGCTGTTGTGGCGGCTGGTAGTGTCTGCCGTGGTGCATCGTACGTTTAAAGGGAGTATATACATCCACTAATGCGAATGAAAAATCCCCGCGTTTTCCGCGTATTGTTTGGAAGCGCTCGCTCGCCCAGTCTCCAACTGGTGCATCGAGCGTTCCACCGGCTTGACGACGGCGCATAGCGTCCTCTTGACGCGCAGTTGGGGAGGAACTCATTTGGAATTCGTCCCGACTGGACCTCTCTCCGCGGAGTCCGTGTGCGCAGCTCCGCGGCACTCTCGGCGCTGATGAGCCCGCGGCTCTTTCTGTTTGGGCTACCAAGACCGCGTTCGTTAATTCTAGATTCCCGTTACCGAAGGTAAGTGTCTTTGCGCAGCGCGTGTGTCTGTCTGCTAGCCTGTAGGCCGCCGAGTGCCTCGTTCGAACCCTGTCAATAGGTGTGGGGGACGGCTTCCCATGAGGATATGTGGATCGTCTCAAACTGTGTATACTTATAGCGATCGATGGGAATGCATGTTGTTGCACGCAAGACTGCGTGTGCGTTTGTACGGGTGTGTGTGCGTGTGTTTGCGTGCGTACGCACGTATCGAGAACAATTGACCCCAGCGCATCAGCGTGTTTTTCGCGTTCTACTATCCCGATTAGTGTGTGACACAAGACTTTATTGCCACGTAACGAATGCCGCGTATGAGTAGATTGCAGTTTCAGTGAAATGCGCATCAGCTGTGGCAGAAAAATGAGAAACGTGTTTGTGCTTTCGGCGTTCAAGTGGTCTTCACGTGGCGGCATTACTTTTAGCTCTGTACTGTAGACCCTTTCCGAAATTCTGTCTGGCAACTTTGATCGCTATCGTCATCTGAAAAATGGCATATGGGCCGTACTAATGGCGGTCTTCTGTTTACTGATGAAGGAATATGTTGCAGATTCTTCTAATCTAAGCTGATCGAAGGCCATTCGAGACGTTAGCACGATACGAACCAGGAATTTAATGCAAGGGGCTGCGTAAGCGTTAATTTCTAACTCGGGCTCAGTGAGTCTGTTCGTAGCTCACAATCGGCTTCAAAGCCCCGTGATGTCTAGAACTTTATCAAGGCGTACGTCTATGATGGATTGCCTCTTCGTTCTGACCGATTGCATCTTTGTGGCCATCGACACTGAGAGAGATTGAGAAAGATTTGTACAGTGAAGCGCACGTTCTCGTTTGCCGTTGACCAATTGAGAAAGGGACGATGCCCTTTCAAAGTTCCGGTGACTACAGATTCATTGCCGCCATTAGCACGGCCAAAGTGAAACTTTCATTTGAGCCACCAGTTGGTACGGAATTTCGGAAAAGGTACACTCAACTGTCTCAGTGCAGGAAACCTCCGTTTCCAGCTGGCGTCAATATGGCTACCGGCAAATCCCAATAGCCGAGCTTTATTTTCGTTGCCCGCAGATCCACAAGACGCTTTGTCACCCTGAGAACTGTCGGCGACACCAGGTCGCGATGTTTTGTGCGCCGCCGCCTTTGGTTACCATAGAAACGCTTAACACCGCGCTAATCACCTGGCCCCTTCTCGCGGTGGCAGTGCGCATTCGTCCTTCCCAATTCCACGCTCGCATTCCATCGCCGACCGACGCCGCACGCACCGACGCTGGCGAGCACGCTAAGCCTAATCATGGACGCTTCTGGCGTGACAAAACCTCGTTAGCTTCCGTCTGCTTTTTCGGTTCTTTGCGATTCCGCTGCGCTCGTTTGTATATGCCGCCTGCTGCGGTTCATGTTCTCTTCCTCGACTCTGCGAAACAGAACGAAAGGGCTCCGCTACTATTCAGTGAATCGTGAAAACGCACACTCTTCTGGGGCCTTTAGTTCGAGTACAGAGCAAGCTTTCTTACCCGTTGTGCAAAACCTAAGCACGCAAAACCTTAGCAATATATAGAAGAGTGCTCCGTGCGCGCCTTTGTATGAATGACACTTTAGGGGCAAGTATAGCCACGGAAGAAGCTGAAACTTGTAGTCTATTAAAGATAACATTTTTATACTCTATTTATTGCAATACATTGTCACGAGTAAGCCTATTTTGTTTTCTTCCACTGTTTCGGTACTGATTTCGCAAGAAAGTTTCCACGAGAACGGGACGACATTTGGCACAAAAGGACGGGACGGCAGGTATGAACCTCTAAAACGCGACTGTCCCGGCCGAAACGGGACTTCTGAGGGCTATGTTCGACAAATGTTTCGTTTCTCCTAAAAAGGAACGAGTGACGGAACTGATGATATCGCGTCTGATTGGCTACAGGCTCAAACGACGAAAGAGGGAACTTTCGTCATTTGAGCCTCTAACCAATCAGACGCGATATCGCCAGTTCCGTCACTTCCGTTTCATTTTAGAAGAAACGAAACATTTGTCGAACACAACACCTATAGTCCCCCTAAACCAAAGAGCCTCGATTGTAGAGAGGGTCCAACTCGAACCGCGGGGAGCGTTCGCACTTTAATGGCGGACGCGTTCTGCCCAGAAGAAGTGCAAGTGCGCATGCGCTGTGCTTTCTCGTGGCGAGAAGTTAAGCAGGCTGAAAGGCGGGAGACGTGTGCACAGACGATCAACGCTTTGTGCCCCTCCTCGGAGATCGTATTGCAAAGGCGGCCCACAAACCACCTGACCCCGATCAAGCAGTGTGAATCCATGCTCTCTAGGTGCCCCATGGTCCCCTTTTTCCGCTGAAGACCCATCCATGCAGTGTTGCTTGCTTACGTTTCCTTACGTTACGTTATAAATCACCGGAACACATCCTTTCCTCGTATGTTGCGTGCAAAACTGCACCTTGAACTAGTTGCCATGCTTCATACGAGACACGTATATCATATACTGTCAAAACGGGTTATAACGAAGTCGACAGAAATCAGAAATCACTTCGCGATATCCGCTATTTCGATATAACCGACTTCGGTTATAACGAAGTGCAAAACGGAATGAGAAACCGTGATCGCTTCGCTGTAGCCGCTATTTCGTTATAACCGGGTTCGTTATAACCGGGTTCGTTATAACCGGTCTCGACAGTGGTGACTTGCGGCGTAAACAGACAGGCGTAAGCTCCCGTACATAACGAAATGCGAGGAAACGGTGCCGTGCGAACCAACCTTTATTGTGATCGAGGGTATGCGCCCGAACAATGGCGGACTCCGGTAATAAACGCAGCCGCTACTAGATGGCGCGCACTTTTGAAAACTGTCCGTACTGCCATTAACGGCGTACGCGGACATTCATCCTCGGTTGAATCTTCGGTTCGAGAAAACGTGCACGGAAAAGGGCCGGAATTATTGCGACGCGTCGTATATACAGATCGAATCCCGGCGCCTGTCGACGACGCGGGTCCCTCAGCTTCTCCGAAGTCGCTCGGCGCATTGTTGGTTTCCGTTTCGTCGTGTCCTTTATCTCCATTGTTTCGCGCAAGTTTTGCTCGCGGCGTATTATTGGTACACGCTGGAATGGACGCCTCGGAATCCCCGTTCTGACTGGTCGATACCGAAAACGGCGTCGGGAATTTTTATTTTTTTCTATTTCTTTCCTTTGTCTTTTTGTTCGGAGTGGGGTTGAGTGAGGAAGGGGAGGAATGCGCTATGACTCGTTATTGTTTCGTTTGGAGTTGTCCTGACTCGTAATGTCAGAGGTCACTTCCGGGGGCGCTTACGTCGGGGTCACGCTGCTTCACAAAGCTACGTCACAATTCTTAGCAATGATCAAATTCTGACCTGGCTCGAAGCTTATTTGGGTTGTATGGGGCTGTTCGTGCAGTTGAATAGCACAATGTCATACAACTTATCCGGTATATCAAGTCGGCCTCAGGGGTCTGTTGTTGGGCTGCTGGTATTCATCAAGATAAAAATATTATTCAAAATAAATATTATTATAATTATTATCCCATATATATCAGTGACATGATCCGAGGATTTCAGGCTGGTGTTAAAACTGAACGTTTTATCAATAGTACAATTAATATTCATAAATAGAGACACCCGTTGATCAGAAGACATCGAATGAGAATTTGCAGAAAATGACAAGCTAGTATGACTAATGCCAAATAGAAATTAACAAAAACAAGACTGTATACATGAACATAACGCAAAAAAACGTACCGGCAGGGTTCAGCTTTAGTGTTGGGGCGATGTCTTTATATTGTGTACAAAAGTACAAATACATTAATTTTTTTTAAGTTGAATCTAAACTGGAATACACTCGCAGAAAATTTATGCACTAAAGTGCTGAAAGAAGTTTGGGCACATAGAAGTTGTAATTTGCCGGTCCAGAGCTCAAATGAACGGCGTATAAATCACTGGTATTACCAACAATTGAATATGCAAGCCCACTTTGGGAACCATTCTTGCAACAAAATATTTAAAAAAAGCATAGAGTAAAGTTTTTTTTTGTTTTTTTTTCAGTCGCAGCGATGGAGGTGCTGCGCCATTTTCGCCAAATTGCTGCGTGAACGAAAGTCTGCTACATCTATCTCTGAAATTAGACATTTGCCAAAAGTTGCGCACACCTGCGTTGATATAGGCTAAAGCGAACGAAAAAATAAAAATATTTTATCATTGGTCGATGTTGATATTTAGAGAAGTAGGGAGAACGTAGAATGGTACATATATGTATTTTACAGCATCTCTATCTGACCGTATAGTTCGTTTCATCTTAGGTCACGAATACAAAACGCGAAAAGTCTGGGGACATTCTCTGCACTTCATTTGTCCATTTGCCATGATGTCTGATCTTGATTTGTTCATTTGCCATAATGTCTGATCTTGATTTGTTCTTTCTGCTCTTGATTTGTTCATTTGCCACGATGTCTGATCTTGACTTGTTCTCTCTGCACTTGATTTGTTCATTAGCCACGATGTCTGATCATGATTTGTTCTCGCTGCACTTGATTTGTTCATTCGCCATGATATCTGATCTTCATTTGTTCTCTCTGCACTTGATTTGTTTATTGTCATGATATCTAGTCTTCATTTGTTCCCTCTGCACTTGATTTGTTCATCGCCACGATGTCGCTCTTTCACGCTGTTTGCTTGCTCATATTGGCTCGTAGGATCGGCTGCGCTTCAACTTGAGGTGAAACGTAGTATTCAGATGGCTCGTCAACCTCGCAGTCCGGTTGATGCGCTGGTGGGTTGATCGCCACATCGTCTAAATTTCGAGACGATGTAGGCGATGTCGAGAGCTAAAAGTCGCTAGAAAACATTGCAAAATAGAAGGATGGCGGCTATTGCGGTAAGACAGAATCAAGCTCTTGTACTCCCGATGAGATCACTCTATTATCATGTACGCCGCACGCCTCCGTGACGCCTTCTCGCCAGCGCGCTCGCGTCGAGCTTCCCCGCTTTGCACGGGAATTCTATGAGCAGAGGCTGACATGGGTGAGGGCCTGGGTCAGCGCGATGGGCTCGCAAATAAAGTACTATTACAGGTCTGTCTTCTTTGATCTTGACGGTAGGTTGATCTCTAATTTTAAAAAAGCCAAGCCAAAAAAGACAAAAGAAAAAATAAAACTTTCAGCTTTTCCATTCTGTTGAAGAAGGAAGAGCAGCGGAGCTGTAGCTTCTGTTCTCGGCGGTGGCTTTCCAAGCAAGGGAATCTGAAGCGCTCGACGCAGTGGAACTCGAGGCGACAGCGGCCTCGCGGTGGGTGCGGAACCATTCGCTCTGCTGCGCACTTCGCCGCTCGTTCCGTTCCCGCTCTTCTTTCTCCGAAAAAATGTTGCCGCCATCTATGAGCGACGACAGCAACCAGTTGTCTGGTAGTCGCGATCTATGAGCGACGGCGGCAAGCAGACAACCGGCAAACACAACACTCTGGACAGCTACCGCCGTCTATGAGTGACGGCGGCAACCAGAGTATTGTGTCGACATTTGTTAGGTACCGGACACGGTCCTGGGAAATCTAGCCCTTAACAGCTCCGCTTTAAAAGAAAAACAACGCGGGTATATATTTGAATAAATACTAGTCAACTAAGTCGAAGTAGCTTCCGTGCAGCTGTCGATCGAAAGAGCAACGAACTTTGACTTAATTCTGGTTTCAACGCTAAAGACTATCCGAGCAAAAACCTTCATTTTTGACGCGAAAATCGCCTCTGCGGACTATGCACTGGGTGCGGAGGAAAAATACAGTGCGTGTTTTCTTTATTTGTTTGAAATTCCCCGATTTAAACAGCGCCTTTCGCTTATGAGACCCTTCGAAGTGATTTCTCGCGTCTTTATGACCATGAAGGTCTGGGAATCCAATGTAATTACTAGGAATTATTAGTGGGTCAAAAATGCAATTATTAGTAATTATTATCAAAAACAAACTTAAGTATGAGTACTTATTAGTGGTCCACGTATGTTTCGCGCATTCGTTATAGTTTTGGCTTATAGACCCTTTTTCGGATGCCCATGAGGCAACACTGGCGGTCGCCATATTTCGGTCATCGCTTCCTGCGCAAAACGTTTGATTGGATCCGGCTCGTGCTGAACGCTGGCTCATAGTGCAAGCCCAAAATATGGCGTCCTCAGATAATCGACGCAGCAGCCACCGAAGAACGCACGCTTTTGAAAAGGGCGTATTAAACGGCAGTTGGGTAAGCATATTCTACCTCCATAGCAAACTTCATACCAGGAGTGTTTTAGAGAATGCATCCGCCTCAATTTACGAAATACGTTTTTCAGTAATACAGCTAGAAGGGATTGGCGAAAAATACATAAAAATTTACCGGATTCCTTCGTTCCTGATCGTAGTTACTGCCATTTAAGTTGTAGTCTCCCAATCTCTCCTTCTAACGAACTACAGTCGCCATTCTTCGCATTATTTTAAAGGGCTCTTGAACCTTTCCCGTGTGTGCTACCGACAGCCGATTAATCGAGTCGCTGGCCACGCATCAGTGGAGACTCCGGTATGTTGCTCGGGGACGCTTCTTCAATCCACCGCCGCAACCCTCGTTCTCAACGAAACCTCGCTGACATCGACGCTCGAAGACAAAGGTTTATTGCGCGACAGAGGAGCGGTGGTCACTCCCAACACCAAAGCCTCCCTCTTAATGCTTACCCTCGTCCCTCGCAGCGTCGCTTTGTCCCTAATGGTGGCTACTCCCGGGGATTTTCCCGCGCTTTCCGGGCCCCCGGTCCGCGTTCCATCACGCTCATTCCCTCCCCAGGGGGATTGATCCGCCGATTGGGGGCGTAGGAAGCTGGAACCGGGCAAACGGAGTCTCTGCTCTTGTCTCACTTGCGGAAAAATCTACAAAAATACCTGACATTTGACGTCGATGTCCACTCTCGCTCACTCTCTGACCTATTGCCGTTTTGCTGCCTCTTGCTTTTTCCTCCCAACGCCGTTTTCTTGAAATAGATGGATTGGATGCACGAGTCCATTCTCTTTTGAGTCGGTAGGTGACTTGCGCCACCTAGCGATAAAACGTCTTTTTTATGTTCCTGAATAAAAAATCATTAATCCTATTTAATTTTATTTAATTTCTATCCGTCGCTTGATTTTAGCCACCATTCCTTGGGACTTACTTTACGCAGCTTTTCAGCGATTTTTCAGCGCTGGCTGGTTGTTTCCCTGGTTGCTTTCCGTCTTCGATAGGCCAAAGTAC
Source organism: Ixodes ricinus (assembly GCA_037355805.1). Classification (NCBI taxonomy): domain Eukaryota; kingdom Metazoa; phylum Arthropoda; class Arachnida; order Ixodida; family Ixodidae; genus Ixodes; species Ixodes ricinus. Next base: position 103,012 of record JAZHYW010026261.1, on the reverse strand, counting down.
TGTTTACAATAAGAGCGTTTGCCCACATCAGGTGTATAGGCAAACGCGCAGTGCCCATACCAGGTGTTGGCACTGCGCATGCGCCGTGTCGACAGCAGCGTCACCGCAGCTGCATGACATCAGAACAGAGTGTTCGTCTATAACGACTTTTCCGGTTACTCGTCGCTTTACAACCTGAATAAGTAAAAATATGCAGAAAAGACAAAACGACGAGTGACGGCCGCGACTGAAACGAGAACAGTTCCCAATTATTGAACGTGTCGGCAGCAACGCAATGTTTTTTGTTTTTTCAATGCGAGAGCATTAACTGTCCCATGGAGCGAGCCGACGTCATCAGCCGCGCCAAACGGCATACAAATTCGAGAAGCCGCGATCTGAGGTATTCCAGCTTTGAAGCTATGCAAAACGGCAAGTAAATGGAGCCGAAGGAGGCCGCCGCGCGTCAGTTTCAATCAGCGCCATCCCATGGCGCTGCGTGCCCGCGCGCCGGCAAAAGGAATCGGCTGGCGCTGCTCGGGTGGCGGCACGGCCGCCCGAGCGCGCCAGCCGAGCGCGCCAGCCGATTCCTGCAGCCGATTCCGTGCCGCCGACAGAGCGGCGGCACGGTCGATGTCAGCGAGGCTCGGCTACTTCAGGAGGACGCGCAAGACGACATTCATACTTCCGCATTTACAACTCATAAGAAGTGCATAGGTGTACCTCGAGCCTTTTTTCCCCTGATACCGGAAGTTTCGAGGTTCATGAGGGCGACTCCGGCGTAAAAAAGGTGTAAACACCAGCACGCGGCTCTGACGTCACGCCGCATAGGCGGTGCTACGGCTGCGTACTCCGCTCCGGGTGGGCGGAGCGGAGCGTGATGTTGTGTCACGCATGGAGCGCTCGATTGGCTAACATGACTCGTCGCGTCCGTAAAGTGAATCCGAGTATAGTATTTTTTCGTGATCTTCGCATCACTGTTTTTTTTCACTCGAATTCTGTCGGACGGTTAATATATTCGGCACTTTTTTTTTCGTATTTTCTCTTCTTTGCATTGTGTTCCTTCCATCCCGTGTAGCGCAGTTTCTTGGGAAAAATTGTTGTTTTGGTCTTGCAATTTAGGGCCCTGAAAGCCTGAAAAGACTAAGGTATAACCACATTTATCTGTAGAGATGTGAACTTGTATAAAGGTTTGAATTGTATTATGTCTAATCTATTTATGTCGATGTGTTATGCTGTGAGTGTGTGTACTCTTTAATTTTCGGATCTAAGTGTACTAACCATTTTTGCTATGCCAAAATATTTTTATCAAAGTGCCCTTGAGATATTTTGAAGTAATACATAACTAGACTTTCGACTGGACGCCGTCGCCCTGTTGCCGGCAAATATAGATGGTCTGCTAGTGAAGCCTTGATTGGCCATTTTTAACGGTTGCCACAGTACTGCCCAAGCATTTTTCCAGCGACGGTGGCCAGACTAGCTTTGATGCGTTACTGGTTTCAGACGTCTGGCTAGAAGAATGCGGCGTCCAAAGATGGCGTTACAGGCGTGTTTGTTTTATTCGGAGTGTCGTTTATAATAAGCGAGGCGCGAAGAGCGAACGTTCCTTCCGGGATCGATTTTGAAGAGAAACCCTCGGAACATTACGCTTTTGTTTCTTTTCTGCCCGGAGTGTCGATACGTTCCGACGGTTCGGAAGGCTGCGTCCCGGATTTACGAGTAGGACATTGCGGACGGAAGAGTGGGCGAAGAGAAAGAGCTTTATTTTCAGACTTGCCCTTTTTTGTGCCTCCTGTTAGCTTTGTTCATACTGATATTTATTTATTTATTCATGGAAAAAATTGTGTCGGGGGAGGGGAGGGGGAGGATGGGGGGAGGGGTTGTTGCAGTGGCATAGTGCTGTTGCAACGTTCATTGGTTGTTTGCTCGCGCCATCTTCTGTACAGGCTTTGCTCTCGAGGTGTCTGCTTTCTGGCTTCGTGAAAAGCGAGAGGGAAGAAGCAGAGGATGCATTGTATGGGAGAGAGGGATCAAAGTGTCGGTGCGCTTGATCGAGGATACGGATTTCTTTTCGTGTGGCTGTGTGGAATATTTGGTGATGGCCCTTGTTATGTAGTTTATTCAGTGCCGCTGTTGTTCCTTTTTATTGGATTTTATGTTCCATCGATGTTGCTATTTCTTCTCGGTCATTCGGGTCTGTATGTGTGCATACGGAGAAGCGTAGAGCACGGAGGTACGTAGACGCACACACGCAAAAAGGACGGACACTCGCACACACAAACGCACTCTCTGGCATGTTCTAAGCTACATGTACCTCCGTTGTTTTGGTCTCGTTTTGAGGTCAGTGGTGCGCGCCATCATACCTCACATCTCCCGTCAGCTTTGGCTTTATTGGCCTCGGAGACACAGATTGAAATTAGGGGAAGCGTGCTCTTGTTTATCCATGGTTCTCTATGAGGCACCTGGTGACTACCTCCGTCCACAAGGCGGGTTGAGACAGAGCATCCACACTAACGACACCGAACACGGGCAAGGGTATACAGAGCACGAGCTCTTAGCAGTTGATTCCAGTGCGCGAGCGCTGCTGTGGCGCCTCCCATGGCTTCGGCCTCGCGTGCGTAGCATTCGGTTTGCTCCTATTTAAAGGGGCGGCGCAACGATATTCAATTGGAATGTTTTTCACTTTACACGAGCTTACTGGCACTAGTGGGACTCAAGGATACTCGCACTCAACGCCACTGGCCGAGACACTCCTTTGTTGCGGTGTAATTTCAAGGACAAAAGCGAAAATTTTCATTCAATCTCTCCTTTGCAAAATTTGATGGCGTAACGTGGGGAATAAGTACACCCAAGTGACGATATTTGAATGCGATTCTCATAGATTGGACCCGAGCATTGCGTGAACACTCGATTTGGGCTCGTGATAATTACTAGCTCGAGAAGCATTCGGGTAGTGGCCCGTGTCCAATCGCTGCGACGACGACAGTAGCCGAGCCATAACAATGTCTGGAACTCAGCGCGTGTCCTGTGCTTTGCCAACCCCAGCGCGCGGCTGTGATCAACATTGGCGACATATAATCGGCTCCAGATCACGTGGCCGCTCGTTCTGGCTGCGAGTTGAGGGGGTGAAAGCTGCTCGTTTTTCTTTATTTTCTTTCTGGGCCTCATATTGCGTGGAGTGAAAAACGAACGCGTGTTTTATAGGTCATTAACGTCAGGGATCCCTTCTAAGCGGTATTTGCGCAAAGAACAAAAATTGTTGCATCGCCCCTTTAAGTGTAAAATAAATGGTAGTTCTGCTTTTCACCACATGAGCCGTGCCGATCAAATCTCGGGGCGAATAGGACAGGACAAGTGGTTTGTTTTTAAAGATGTAATTCGATTCTGCACTGGTAAGCGGAGGAATCCTCGCCCTTGCGACAGAGGGCGCTAAAGGCATTGAGGCGGACATGGCGTTCGAGGAATGAAACCATTCTTGAGTCGTTACTCCTGAGCAATAGTGGGCATCAAAGGGTTCAATAAAGGCCAACCGTGTAATATTCATGCTTATACAATTTAAGGATGGTTTTCTATGACATAGCAGGACGTTTCCGTGCGAAAATTTCAGCCAGTAAGGACGTGTATGCCTTTGTTCCGAACGAAATAAAAACTCTCATCGGTATCACAAAATCCCAGAGGAAAAGGCAAGTTTCCAAATCATTGCTTGTCAGGCCAGGACAACTCGCGCGCCATTTCGGGCAATATATTTTCGAGGGAACAAAAGAAAATCGCTTAAATTGTTTTCTGATAGATTAGAATGTCGTTTCTTGCGTCATTCGGGAATTTTGCACGACTGGATTGCCCGACCAGGACCAGGAAGGCAAACGAGCGGAAGATGACGTATACGAACTAAAACGAAATAACACGAGGAAACAAATGGTCCGTCATCATGTGGGTGCTCTCTAGCTGTTCACTCGTGAGCACTTTTTCTTCTCCTCTGCGAGGAACTAAGAAATAACTATAACAAACCTCCAAAATTGATAAGGAAAAAAAAACAATTTGTTTTTTAAATAACGTGTTTCTCCAAATCCTGCCTTCTGATTCAAGCAGATTTGAACGTTGAGGAATCAAAATATTAAAATACTTAACTCGAAACGGAGTTTGTATTTATTCTCGTCTAGTTTCGTTTCCATGTTGTTTTCTGAACTCGTCGTCAATGTTTGCGTTTGTTTTCCTTTCGGTTCATTTAGTCAACTCTCGACTTTCTTCACTTTTTTTTGCTAGCAAGAATTTTAACAAAAGTAAAACGAGCAGAAACGAGAAAACGCAGAGAATTTCTGGGGACGTTGCTAACAACTTACATTTGTATCCGAATTTTATTTTTTATCCATTAACTCCTTTCTTTTTATTTCTTTCATCGCGTTACTTTAGGGGCAGGTTAGGTTTATAGCTTCAAACTTTTGACTTTTTTTTCCTTTTGTGACGCCGTACGTTTTTTTGTTTTGTTTTAATGAACATTTTCACTCCAAGCGCTGCTGTGCTTCTTAATTTAACACTAGAGAACCTTCGAGTACGACTGCTATATGCTCTTCGGGATGTAGCTGACGCCACCATCTTGTACGCGTCTTTCGGGTAGTAAAAATAGCTAATAAAAGGGTAGTAACAGTCACAAAAATAAAAGTGACCGCTGCATTTACTAACGTCTTACTACCAATCGCGCGTTCGAGGTAGTAAATAGTTGGTGAAAGGTAGTAACGGCCAGAAAAAGGTATTAACTGCCGCAGTTACTATATTTTTAATATCTTTCTTTTAAGAGTGCGTGTAGGAAGACATATGTCACCTTAAGGCTGGTTGAGACATTTGTATTTGAATGTGACGGACTATGTTACTACCGCTTATGACAGCTTACGACGAGATGGTTGCTATGGCAACCGAGACCCGCGCAACGCGTCGTAGATGAACCGGGGAGTCTTTAGACTCGCTCAACTACACTAAAAAAAGGGTGTCACGGGGTACACCCATTGGGGGTGTAGTGCTTGTCACATATACTACAACCTTGGGGAATACTTTTACATCCCAAATATGGGAGTATGTGGGCACCCGTTGGCGTGGTGCACATGTACACCTTTTTCCACAGAAATCTCACTCGAAGGGAACACAGGCGCACCCCATTTAATGGTGTACGGCTACACCTCTTTCTACACCCAATGAAATAAAGGGAACACAGATGCACCCCATTCGAAGGTGTACCAATGCACCGCTTCACAAAGGCCTGTCCAAACAGGCTACTACAAACCACACCACTCCTGCAAAAGTCGTCAAAATTGAACCGTCCGGGAGTCGTCGGTCAGATGTCTGTTTGGACACCGGCCAAGCTGGTCAAGCCACATTCACGACTTGCCTCCTCGCCTTCTCCACTTGTCGTTGACGTCGAGTGCTCGTCAGACTTGACGTCACACGCCACCTGCCAATGGTATGCCTGATGCCTGTCTATCTCAGACTTGGACGTAGTTCAACTACTCTACTCAAACTACTGTGGTTTAGCTACTTTTCCGAGTAACTTGGTAACTTTCAATTACAACTTATTGTAAGGTAATCAGTAATTTACTTTAACTACGTTTTTCAGGCAACTTCACTCAAATTACTAACTACTTTCGAAATCTAGTGCTAATTTTGCTCATCACAAAAGTTTGAGCGCAGAAACAAATAAGACGCTGGCAGACGAAGTGGCATTCCGGAACAAGGGTCACCCTCACGTTCTGTTCCCACGCACTTATACTCGGCAGCCGTAGAAACTTCATCACAGGCGTCCTTGGGCCAAGGTGGCGACGAGCAGGCAAAACGTAACACCGGCACGCACGAACGCTGTGCAGAGATGCTTAACAAGCCTTGGTCGGGTGTTGACCTAATCCGGTAATGCACGGATGCGCACACCTCCAGCTGCAACCGCGAAAGACGGGGACACTCCGAAGGTTGTTGTTGTTTTCGCGTCTGCCCTTAGTGAGTTCTGACTCAAGCGGTTTGGGGGTTCCACGGGTAGGCGCCACTGGAATGACCTTTGTAGCTGGGCGCCTGTTCCCGTTGTCGCCTCGTCGTCAGCGCATACTCCCTTGCAAAGCCGGACTTTCCCGCCCACAAACACAGACACGGATACTCCGTTCATGGGAGCACCTTTCCGCTTCAAGCTACAGAGTGTACGAGCGACGATGCTTGTTCCACCGTAATCCTTCACGTCCTTCCGATACCGTAGAGGCCGGCGAAGATGGCGAGTCACCCTTGGGAAATCCTTCTGTTGGGCCCGGCGTCAGCGGCGAAGTATACTTCGTTTCATCTTTTGTTGAACAAAAATTGTTTTCCCTCAGTAAGGCCCGTTCACCTCTTGCGACCGAGTTCGACTGAGAGAGACCAAACCGGTTTTAAGCCTCTTGCGATCTCTTAGGACCAGCTCCGCTGCAGTCGAGCTGGTCCTAAGAGATCGCAAGAGGCTTAAAAACCGGTTTGGTCTCTCTCAGTCGAACTCGGTCGCAAGAGTGTGAACGGGCCTCAACGCAGCACAATAAAAAAAGAAACGCAACGAAACGCGCAGTCGTCCGGATGATCTCATCGTCGTGGCGCGAGACTTGAACCCTTGACGGTCAGGTGCACTCGCTCAGCGTACTCTCCGAACGTCGTGGGAATAAAGAGGGGTCAATCATAACAATGTCAACCTGCCAAAAAAAAAAAAAAAAAAGAGGAGAGAATTTTTTTTTTATAAAATACTTTTTAGCCGAGGCAAACCTCAAATGTTTCGTCATGGACACCTAAGATGCTGACACCCGCCTCTCCGACCCTGGCTACAGCCTGTTTCTGAAATTCAACGCCGCCGTTCCCCCAGCACGTCGGTGGAACGTCTTTTTAGCTGGGCTGGGAACGTCCTTAGAGAGGAAAGGGAAAACTCTCCGATAAGGACTTTGGAAGTCAGTTGCTTCTGCGAGCAATTAAACTATTTTGCTGAAAACACAAGCCATAAAATGATTGCATTTATTTTAGGCTCGCGGGTTTCACGGATCAAAACTGCTGTTCATTTTGCTACCAACAAAATACAAAAAGTAACTTGAGTAACTTCAAAGTAACTCGCTACTTTTTGAGAGTAGTTAGTAGTTTGCTCAATTACTATTACGAATCCGTAATTCTACTCTCTCCAATACTTTTGGCGTCAATATCAGTAACTAACCTAACTACCTTTTTTGAGTAATTTGTACATGTCTGGACTCTATCTCCCGCGGCCTAAGAGTCGCCGACCTTCTACTACCGTCACCTCGCGCAGGAAGGCCAAGGAGGTCCGGCTTCGGATGGATTTAGGAGATTCCTTCAAGTCGAAGCGCGCGTTTCGGCCGCCTCGGCTCAGCTTTTTTTCGTCAGAATCCACGCTCTAGTCAGAAAAAATTAATAAAGTGCAGTGCGCAAAGGATACTTTAGTTGTATGTAGAAACACTGAAACTTAAGAATACCGTATTTATTTTATTAAATTTGAAACCAACCAGGTTTGTTTGTCTATACCGATGCGTTAGGAACAAGAGCCGCAGGAATCCGATCCAATCCACAGAACTGCTGGACGATGACACGACCTTGGACACGACGCGGGCTCGCCTGGCTTGCCCCCTCACACTCGAGTCTTCCTTTTTCCGTTTTCGGGACTTCGAAAGCGGCGGAGGCATGAGCGATTGACCGACAGCCAAGAGAGCGTGTGAGTGGCTCTCCGGACCCACGTGATGAGCAGAGCAAGGCCGCCGTGGAGGAAGCGGGGAGATCTAGCGAGGGGACGCTTCCCCCGGCGAGCTTTGACGGGAGGAAGTTTCCCTCCGACGGCCGGAAGCGGAGCCGGCGGCGCGCGCACAATTTGCAGGAGTCGTGCGTTTCGTAGTGTCCCTGTTTGGACACCCCTTAAACCCGCCTCACTCAAGGGAACACAGATGCACCCACTCAATAGTGTACCATTACTCCCATTTCTACACCTGCCATGCTCAAAAGGAACACGGGAGCACCCCGTTCAATAGTGTACAGTTACACCTCTTTCTACACCCACCGAATTCGAAAAGAACACAGATGCACCCGATACAAACGTGCAAGGTCACACCACTTTATGCATCATGCTTCATAACTAAGTTCATAAACCTATTTAAGACATCAAGGAACCCTTAAAAAAGGCATGCGCTCAGGTGATTGCGAAAAGGCAGGTAAACTGGACACACGTGAATTGCTTTCCAATCTCACAGAAGTTTATTAGACAGCCTATTCCGTAAACAACTTCAAGCTTTACAAAGCAATCCGCATATGTGAAGTACGGGAAGAAGCTGTTACCACAACTAGAAAATTACTAATGCAAATTACTACTAATCGGGGGTGAGTCTTAGGTAGTCTTAGCTCTTAGGTAGTAGCAGCCGGCAGAATTATTTCGCATGAAATCTACCGTAGCGGTTGCCATTCATTCATCGAATGACGTTGCATCGACAGCCGGATTAGCTTTCCATATTAGGGTCCTTATTTTTTCTTGTAATAGAGCTGCCCCAGAATGTAATCGCGAAGCTGACCTGTACAGGTGGAGACAGGTGGGTTCACATTTTTGTAATGAGCCGTCGGAGACTGTCGCCACGGAGCGGCGTAAACGCGCGGGCTGGGTTGTTGATGCACGCGCCTCAGAGACTACGCGCGGCAACATGTCCCTACAATTGTGTATTGTTCACGTAACGAGTGACGATGAAACGTTAGTGTCGGTAAAACGTGTCTACAAAGCGTGTATCAACGAACACGTGTTTCTCACAAAACGCCGGGAGTATAACAAGAGTCAGTATTCTACCGGCAGTTGTCACATGATTGTAGACATGTTAATGGCAGGCGACTGCCGAATGAATTCTGGGGAAATTATTCTCTCGGCTGCTATAAAATATACAGTGCCTAATTCTAGAGCTAATTTGGAACCGGAACGGTCAATTGTTGCAAAGGAGTAGGTTGCAGTGCCCTTACGATGAGAATACCGGACTTGAAATATGCAATCCGAGATATATGTCGACAGGGGCACCGCAGAACCTACAAACACAAAAACGAGAAGTGGGTCCGTGAAGATTCAACACGATGTGGCAGAAGCAGTAATTTGCCGAAGCAAACACTAAACGCATCACATGAATTCCTTGGGCTTTTTTTGAAGAAATCGCTTGTTGCCGATATATGCATCAGGACTTTTCAAACACTGCAAGCCTTGGTACACTCGAATACGTTGTTGCGGATGAAATCTACGGCAGCCCCGCTGGTCGCCGGCACAGCACACAAGAAACTAGGCCGGGAAGCAGATATTCCGAGATTGCAAAAAGCTGCTACGTCATCCATGAAAGCATTTACCACATGATCACGCTCCTGTCGTTACCCGCGCCCAGACAGCGGAGTCGAGGATGAAAAAGCCTCCGGTTTCTTGGTCCGGTGACTGCGCACCTTCTTCCACGCTTTCAGCTTAGGGAGGGAATGGAAAAGGGTGGACCAGGAAAATAGCAGCTCCTTCAAGGCCAAAAGGGGGGCGCCCTCGCAAAGGCTTATCTTTAGGGGCAACCCAACAATGAACACAACGAGATGATTTGTTACTTATATCCTCTTGAAAGTTCGACCCAAATTTAATAGTGCAGTGGATGCTATCCGTGGCCTTGGCCTTCAGGCAGGTGCCGTGCTGTGCCTTATCTCTAGCTTGGACACTGTAGTCACGTGATCCTACCCGGAGACCCGATTGGCCTAAAACAAGCATAGCGTCCACTCTACTGTTCATACCGAGTGAACAGGATAGCTCCATACTTCCTAAGAAACTGCCCAACCCAAAAAGTGACCCCAAGAGGGAATCCAAACACAAGCTGATCGGGGCGCGTGGCTAGCGTGGCGGTGCACTGATACACCTAGAGGATTTTAAGGGGGAGGAGGATGCTCATTGTCGGTGTACAAGTATACACTGGCTTGGTAACGGAGGGTGCATCTTTCAGGAAAAGGGTGCATGTGCGCCTGATGCACCGGACTACGCCCTTTTTTTAGAGTCCATCCGAAGCGTTGCGGTGCGTTCGACCAATCAGAAGCCGAGAAAGGAGAGGAGAATTGAGTGTTTGCTCGCTGCACTCGACATTGCGTTTGCGCCTCTCCGTTCATCGAACCTGCTTTTTCGTTGTGGGGAGCGGTAGGGAATGTGCAAGCGAGCTCTTCAAAGGCAGCGCTGGCTCAAGCCGGACAGAATGTTGGGGAAACCAGCGGGATTGTCCCAAGATCGACATCCTCGCCAGTGCGCCGGGCGCCGCCACGTTGCCGTGAATTTCGCTCGTCATGTGGCACCGTACCAGCCGCCATTGCTCCGTAGCATGCTCCTTTGCCCGTACATCCTGCAGCATACATTTCGTACCATCGAATTTCGTTCTTCTCGTCAATCCTTGCCGAGAAGAACAAATTAGATGGTGCCAAATGCCTGCTGCAGAAGGTGCGGGCGCAGGAGCATGGCACGGATAAATGGCGGCTGATGTGACGTCAATGCGAGCTATGTATTAGCCGCGAACGACGATAGCGCGTTCTTTCTAGGGAGTTTTCGTAGACCGCGTTTCCCCCTCCCCTAAGCCCTCCGCAACGAAGAAGCCACCACTGCTCCTGTGCGCCCATGGCCTTGACAGTGGAGTTCCGGGCATCGTAGCAGGTTGCGGAGAGCGTTTTAGGACGTCGAAGACGCTCCCTATTGGCTCCTGACTGCGGTCGACTGCGTGTCAACCTAACTGAGTGTACAAGCTTGGCGGAAGCGTTCTTCGCAACGCTACTCGTCCGCTTGCCGCTACGGAACGCAAAAACGCTCATGTGCGAATCGGCCTTATCACAGTCGGCCTTACTCAAAGGCGAGTGCCGGAACAACTCCAGGTTTGCATTCGCACTGAGCCGCCGATACACTGGACACTTAGCTTGACATCTGAGGACCGTCGTCCGACTTCCCGCAGTGGAGGCGTTTTCAGAATTTCGTAGTGCCACTCGGAGCAAGGCCAATGGCACCTAGAAGACAAGCCCTTGGAGCCCTCTCTCTTTCCCAAGCGTCGTCACTGCATGGTGGATTGACGCAGCGCCGCCTATCTTGCGTCAGCGTCCTCTCAAGCGCGTCTCGCAGCGTCTCCCAAGGTACAACCGTGCAGTACAGCCAAAGCTACAGGGGAGAGAGTGCATCTCGACCTGTTCGAGAGGAGGGAAAGGAGGAACGGGGGAATCCCAGCCCTTCTCTCCCGTTCCTCCTTTCCCTCCTCTTGGAGAGGTTGGCGTACGCTCTCTCACTGAATAAAAGGTTAAAAAGCGCGAACAAACAGGGACAATAAAGAATCAATGCGGATTGTTGGGCTAGCTGGTACTGGGACTTTGACGACATGATGGCGCTTAAGACAAGGACAAAAAGGGGGATTGTCTAGTCTCCCTTTTTGTCCTTGTCTTAAGCGCCATCATGTCGTCAGATCAAAGAAAACACGGACGACAGGGAGCGCCTGTCCTGTCGTCCGTGTTTCTTCATTGTCCCCGTTCGCGCTTTTTAACATTTTATTCAGTAATGGACCAACTAGCCCAAACCCAAGTTTTAGTACGCTCTCGCCCCTGTAGATTTCGCTGTACTGCACGGTTTTAGTGAAACGTAGTATATTGGCGACTCCAGCGAAATCGACGCCGCGTAGCGGGAACGCCGAGAAGCTCAAGAGAGGAGGTCGTTTCGACTCTGTCGTCTGCTATCTCTGCTTGGTTCTTGTAGTCAGCATAGAAACAAACATCGCTTCCGTTAATAATTTTTATGCTTCCGCCGTGTCATTCCTACGCACTAACTAGGAGGTTTCTACCATCGAAAAATCGCTTTGCTTTCCTATGTAACACCGATTTTGCGCTGCAGTGCAAGAAGTTTGTGGTGGTCCGCGTGCGGAACGACGAAAACGACCTCCTTTCGTCCGCCATTTTGCCTGACCAGCGCGCCCCCTATAGTTCGCTGGAGTCGCGAATACTCGACGACACCAACTTGGACGCGTCTGCCGGTTTACGGTGACTCTCGTAAAACTTCAGCGTGTTTGCCGCTTGGAGCGGGCCGGGGATTCACTAGCGAGGACGTTCTGTGCACGCCTTGTCTTCGAGGTGGTATCGGCTGGAGCTGAAGCTTACTCGCATCCACGGCTTCCTGGAGGAGTTGAGAAATGTCGGCGGCAAAAAGGATAGTACAGCGAGCAAGCGAGGATCACTCCCTTTTTCTTTCGCCGCTAACATCAACAACAACTTAAGGTTTCTTTCCTTTTTTTTTTGTTTTTTATTCGAAGGATGGCAAGAAGCGCAATTTTGAGAAGGGCTCTTTCGACGCAAGACTGATTCGCGGACATTTCGGATTCGTGATGAAGGGTGAGGGGAAAAGGTCGTAGCGTACGCTCCTTCTTTCTGGTTGCTGCGTGTATAGGTGTTTCTTGTTTTTGTGTTGAACGCGTTCCCCCGTGCGAAGAGTTGACTTATGCCGCCTGTCCACAGCGAGAATACGCGCTAGAGGAGCTTCAGCGATCACAACTTTGTCATCTACACGGACCCAGAGCCCTTTATACTACAAGCACCCTTTACGGGCGACGCTTTCCTTTTGTCTCCGCATACGCTCTTTGTATTGCTAGAAACAATGAGATTGCTGTTTTTTTATTTTGAGGTGAAGGGAAACGGGGGCGCCAGGAGAGATGTAGCAAAGAAATGAGAGCAGCCCAAGTCATCCACAATTCGAGGTTTCTGCGACCGGTACCACCTTTTGTTCCTGTTAAAATAAAAGTTTCGGCTAGGTGACCCAACAAGCCTCCCAGCTAAAAGGGTAACGTGCATCTATCCATCCGTTTATCCATCCACTTTAAGAGTTCTCTCCCAAAAAATAACACCAACAATTGGTGTGTCCATTGCTAGCCGCCGGTGATGAAGGTGGCTGTCGCATGCATGATACAGCGCAAGGCTAAGTTGAGCTTGCACAACGCCGAACCAGAGGAGCCGAATTTCAAAAGCAGATGCACCTTTCGCCATGTTTACGAGGCCGAATTTTTTTTTATTTTTTTTTTTGCTTTCTTCAATATCGAAATGAACGACGTAGAAAAACACGAAAAGCGCTATGCAAACCTTCATATCAATTATAACGCCACGGATGAGTCGTACACTTCTTATTTATGTATGTATTTACTTCTATACTCAAGGCCCGGGAGCATTACCGAGAGGATTGAACGTACGAAATTGTTGGCGTGTTTCTTTTAATAGCTGGCTTCAGGGATAGTAGCAATTGCGGCAGTCAGGTCGTTCCAGTCATTTTATGTTCTCGGATGAAGGAGTCAAAATATACGTTTGTACGACATGCAGGCGTTCCAACCTTAAACTGATGGTCGGTGCGACAAGACGCGTATGGGGCGCGAAGAAGCCATTGATTGGGTAAGATTCATACATTTTACGGAAGACATGGACGAAGATGTTTGCGACGTAAGGCGATATCAGGTAACTTCAAAGAAATGTAACATCAAGGGCCAATTTAATGCCACAGACGGATGTGATGTCACAGACCATGTTAATTTCAATTTCACCTGGAGCGAAACATCTCTTCCTAAATAAAAGAAAGAAATCTGGTGTATGCCCCGTTCCCCCCCCCCCCCCCCACCAAAAAAAAAAAAAGAAATTCGCTTTTGGAGGCATTGGGGGAGGGGGGAGAGAGAGGAGCTCAGCTCCTGCTGGGAAGCTGCGTTGACATTAAACGAAACTAATCGGCGCTGCGGCGGATTTATGCCCACGCAAAGCGGGTTTAATCGACGCTTAGTCGATTTTAATTAAACCCTCGACCCCTAGCCTTCTTGCTTATGTATTGGCCTCCTTTTTCTTCGTGTCGAAAGTTTTCCCTGTCTTGATTTTCTTTTCTTTTTATTCCACGTCCCCTCTGTCGGGGATTAGACTTCTTGGACACGGTTCGTAATTCAGGGCCTGATTCGTACCAGCCACTTCCAGCCTCTCCGTCCGATTTTCTTCTCAAGCTCGCGGAAATCCTCGGAGACCAATTAGGCATCGGTGCGGGGCTCAGTTTCTGTGTTCGTGTACAACGCTCCTCAAGAGAACAGTTAAGATCCCTGTTCCGCCGCTAATTCATCATTCGAAAGAGTCTGCAGACACCGTCTGAGGTCTTTCTTGTGTGACATATTGGTCATGCATAAACTGCCTGCAGACATGTTCATATAGGAAGCAAGCATGTTTGGAAAATGCTCGAGGTCTGTCCGCCCATATTTTTGTCACAATGGCTGCTGCGAGCACCGTTTCTTTTGTATTACGTATTTCGACTGGAGCATAGAACACGCATTTCTGTAATTATTGTTTTTATATTTGTTCTAGCTGTGCTGCTTCGGTTCACGTGGTTATATATATATCCGTTTTTGTATGTGTATTTGCAAGATATAACAGCGAAACTTGTTATCTCAGTAAATTTCCAGAACGTGGTTAAGAAAACCTTGGTCAATCCAAAATAATGTATTTGATGCTACCATCTCTATTCCAGAATAAGCAACAAAAAAATATTGCAAATGTTAAGAAAAGAAGAAGAAAAAACTGGTATTGGCGAGTAATTTAGTGTATTGTTATTCCGGGCCCCGCACATGCTTGCACTCTATAGTGAAAGGTTCCTTAATCTGAACGACACGACGCAAAGCGGATCGTCAGGCAGCGGACCTGGTCTCTGCCCACTCCCGGGGAAGGCGCCTTATCCAAACACGCAGTGCCCTCGTTCTGCAGCCCCGCGCAAACAGAAGCCGGCTGTGCTTCCCGCCTAATCGTCTTTTATTGTTCGTCTAGAGAGGGCACTCGCGTCGCTGCCCCCTCTCCATTTCTGTCTCTCGCCCACTTCCCGCTGCCATTCTTTCCCTACTGGGCTGTGGGATGCGTTCGGAGTCTGCGCAGTTGCTTCGACGGCTTTCCCGTCGGAAGTCGCAGCACGAGCCTCGGTACACGAGCGATTGCTGCGGGATTCTTCCAACCCGAAAACATGTTCTACGTTTGTCGAGTTTGACAGGTATGGCCGAAACATATGCTGCAACCAAAACCATTTCGGAACGATTAGCGCGTGCGTGGCAGAATCAGCAACGGAGACGGCTCCCACACAGACGAAAGTGGTTCGAATCTCGCTGGACACTTCCTCATTTTATAATTCTCTACTCTCCTGGAAAGTCTAAAAGCACGATCTTGGTTGCAGTGTTGCCAAATCAAAAATTGAAAACCCGTAGTCGGAATCCCGGAAACTAAAAACTGCTAAATCCCAAACACAGCACAAAAATGACTCTTTAACATTTTCTTGGCTTTAATTCTTGCGTAAGGGTATAATAACAGTATTGATCATATCAATGTCATCTGAAAGGAAGCTTTCCTTTTGTTTGGACCAGAATTCTGTCACCCCACGCCACAGTTCACCCAGGTGATCCGAAGCCAACATGGCGGAGTGCGCGCACACGAACATGGCAAGGGACCCTTCATCAGTGCGTGAGGTCAGACTTCCGTTCAACTCGTGCAGTCGTCTGCCTGCCGGAGGAGAAAGGTGCAGCGGCCGAAACATGCTTCTTCGTTGCAGCTTGCGCGACCAAATCCACGTGCTTCGTAGATAGTTCCGTTCTGCAATAGCGGCACCTGGCTCGTCTGCTATCACCAGGAACCTCCAGTAGCCAATCTTTAATAAAGCCCCTCTATCCCGGGAAAAGTGGCGCCATTGATTGTTGTGAAAATGCTCGAGACACGTGCCGCGCGCCACTTCTGGGAAGAACATGGCGTCTGAAATCTATACTCTGTTTCACCTTATGATGTACCGCAGGAAAGGCTACAAGCGCGAGCTCCTTGCTCTAGGGCACATCTCGGTGGCACAAGCTCTCGTGCGTTAAAAATACCTTCCAACGCTATGAGCTCGCGCTTCTAGCCTTGTCTGCGGTACAACATAAGGTGAGACGGAGTTTAGTTCAATGCTGCGCTGTGCCGCCATGATCTTCCCAAGGGCAGCACGTTGCACGTGCCTCGTGCATCGGCGCACCTTGCGCTACTTTTGAAACATGAAGTGGCTTTAGTCTTTAAGTTTGGGATCTTGTAGCCAGTCTTTCCTAAACTTTTGAGCCTACTTCACGGGGCCAATTTCACGAAGCAGTGAAAAAACGTCAAAGGAACTTTAGAACCTTCATGCTGTTCAAGCGTACGCGCACAAGACAGGGACGCATGTTCCGATATTCGACGCCTTAATGTTTTGATGACGTCCCAGGCGTTACTGTCACAAACCAGAACGTTACTGAGAGTAAACAAAGACGACTGTGGCTGATTATGGATATGACAGGTGCAAGTGGACAGTAAATCGATATAAAACTTCTATATATCTAAACAAAAACACCAAGATTACATAAGACTCGGCTAAAAATCCCGCCGCCCGCAAAACAGTAATTTATCCCGCTAAACAGAACCAAAAACCGCTAAGTTTAGAGGAAAACCGCTAAATTGGCAACACTGCTTGGCTGTCATCGTGTGTTCCGGTTTGGAACATTCCTGAACCAACCGCGGGTAGGAAAGCAGTGTTAACGGTATGCTTCCGCACAGTCACCCTTCCGCGTGACCAACGCTAGATGCCGGTAGCAATATTTTAATGTGAAAGCATTAACTGTCCCATGGAGAGAACCGGCGTTATCAGTGTTTAAAGCCGCGCCAAACGGCACCTATATTGCCATCTCCCATGAGCCGAAGGCTGTAGTCTATAGCAGCCACCCCATTGACTGGCTCGCGGCGTAGTTCCAGCGAATGCCACCCCACAGAGGAGCCCTCTGCATGGCGGCGCTGCGGCCCGGCCGCCGGAAAGGGAGCGGCCGGTCGCAGAGCCTGAAGGAGCCCGCCGGGGCAGACTCCGGGGAGGTTGCACGGCCGAGGTCAGCGCGGCGCGCAGCTTGTCAGAATGCGCTACGTATACGAATGCTTTCGCATTCCGACGCCTTAGCATTTTTAAGTGTCTTTGTAGGCTTCTTTAAAGAGATACTCAACCAAACATTTTAGTTTTCCATAAAAAGTGGCGCACAATCGTTCCGATGAGCCAGCAGTCGGCAGTGTGCGCGAGCGCACGCAACGAAATTGACGTCATAGGCCTCCATTCACGCCTGACAGTGAAATGTATGCGCTCCGGGCAAACCGAGAATAAAGGCAGACTTTTTATCTCCGCAAGTGAGAGCTACGTGCTTGTTAGACCAATTAATCACCTACCTTTTACACCCAACCCCACTTTGGAAACAAAAAGCCTGTCCTTACTCTTCTTTTCGCCGTAGCCCTCACATTCCACTGTCCTCCCAATCGGGAATGGATGACTATGACGTCAATTCCGTTGCTTGTGCTCGCGCACACCGGCGGCTGCTGGCTCGTAGAAAGATCGTGCGCCACTTATTATAGACACTGGTTTGTTCAGCATCCCTGTAAAGGAGCCATGAAACATGTTGCTATGTTTGGTTCAGCATCCCTTTAAGCACGAGTTAGCCTCATGAAAACTTTATGTTGAGTTTTACATTTATTTAAAATTTTCTATCCGTGAGAATTAATGCCTCATTCCACCTTCAGCCTGGGGCATTAGAACGATCCGATGTACGGCACCTGAAATTACCCAGGAATAGAAGACAGCGTTTAATTGGATTACTCTTGTGAAAATCTGAAACGCAAAAGATACAAAAGGAAAGCAAAACAAAGTATGTAATGACTTAGATTTGTGTTAATTTTATTTTCCCCTAGTTCTAAACTCACAATAATCAGAGAAGACGAATCGCGACACTTCCAGGACATACGAAGCGTTCGAGTTGGCGAGAAGTCAGAGGCGTTTATACTGAGAGAGGTTGGCCTTCTTAAAGGAGCTGTGCAACAGTTTCAGCGCTTTTTCTTAAATAGTTTGGGAGTTGGTGTCTCGACCTTTCTGAAGTTAAGAACAAAAAACCGCTTTTGCCTGCATGCCCTAGTTTTTATTTTAAAAATCAACAAAGATTGAGGTTTTTGGCACCTCTCAACTCCTTCACCATCTTCTGAGTCACGTGCGCTGTGACGTCAATGGGGGCGGCGCGGGGTTCCGGTGAAGCTCCTCTCTAGAGCCATCAGTGAGCCCCCTAGTAAAGTATTTGAGTGAGCGGCGAAAACTCATCCGCTCGCGACCGCGTGACCACGTGCTGGCAAGCGCAGCGCCAACAATATGGTGAAAGAAGGAAAGTCTCATCCGGGTCCCGCCATACCCGTCCGGCTCTGTCCCCCTCCGGCTTCTGGCGGCTGTTCGCGGTAGCAGATAGAGCTGACGGTTTTGTGGACCTAGGATAGATGGCACCACTAAAACTCCGCATAATAAAAGTTTTGTCGATGATACCAGGTTTTTGACGCATTTATATTTATGTTGGAACGACAAGATTTATAGACCTTTTCTGTGTACCCTCGTCCCCAGCCACCTAATAGGCGTATCCGGTATGGGCGACGAAAAAATAATCCAACGTTTCAACCTGCAAATAGTAAAAAATAAAGGGAGGCAAAATGAGAAAGTGTGACGGTTACGCTTATATCCTAAATGCCCTCTATTGGCGTGGCAAAGGCAAAACAATGTTTTCGCCCATACTGGAAGTGAGGTCAATTCAAGATGGCGGCGCACTTTGCAGAAAAGGTCTATAGAAAAGTTACCTCTTATCGAGCAGGTATTCGCACAACATGCTATCTTTCTACAAGACCCCATTGACGTCACGCCGCGTGTTTCTCATGGCCGCCGCTCGCGGCTGCAGGTCGGGGAATATTCTAATTTTTGGCTCGCGATTACGCGGCCGAATCGCAACATTTCGAAGGAAGGAGGTGTGTTTTCTGTCCTTTGTGAAATGGTGAACAATGTCAAAAGTAGAAGATGCCAATTCTTTCAACGTTAAAATCGTTGCACAGCTCCTTAAAGGAGATTTTGGCAGCCTGGCAACCACAGCAGCGTAGTCTGACAACCGGGGGATGACTACTTCCGTCCGCCATTTTGGGGCTCTGACTCATATAGGAACTCTATGCGATTTCTCAGGAATAAACGAGACAAATGAGTAACGCCATTTTGTGTTATAGCGAAATCCGCTGGTTCTAACGGGCAACAGGCTCCGCCCATTGGCCAAACTCTCTCAGTATAAACGGCTCTGCGCTAAGTGTACATCGAAACAGCTCCAGAAATCCGCTTGGCGCGCAATGCAGTGTGGGATAACCGCGGTGTCTCCCGGGATTTTCCGGAAAGATCTATTTTGTTTCCTGTTTGGTTTCGTCACTCTCGGGACATGGTCTGCACATTGTTTGTGGCACGTGACCTGTCAGGCTCTGATCCCCAGACAAGATCCGCGGGCCTTTTCAAAGCACTCCCAGAGCTCTGTCGCGTGCTGCGTATACGCGTTTTCCTGATTTCTGCGGTTTATGCCAAGTTGACGGCCGGGTCTTTCGGAAGCTCGGAGGGTGCCCTCTTCCTTCTGGGCCTGTCGCGTGTTGTCCCCCGTCCCTCGTTAATCTCTCGGTGGTGGCGACGGGTTTGCTTCGGCACCGCTTTGTGCCCGGGAGTTTTATCGCTCCGATAATTCACCCGCGGCCCTGGGCGACTGGCGCTCGTGAGTTTGTTTATTCGTACTCGAATGTTTTTGTAGGAACCCAGTTAACGATGCCTGTCAGTCAAAACACGACCGACGGTCGCCCTTCGAGCGCCTTCTAGCGAAGCGTGTGCGAACGGTCTGCGACATTCACACCGACGTTTGGGGATGTGAGCGCCTGCGTGCGTCTGTACCAGAATATTTTCTCAGCTTTGTACGCATTTTATGTGGCTGTAAGAAACGAATTTGGTTCATAAACGGAATTCATCGAATGTTTATTTTATTCAGTAACTGGACTGTCGCGGTCACTATGCTACCGCGCTACCGATGGGATTGTTGCGTCGAGGAGACGAGCTGAAGTGTGAATGTCCTCTCGAACCATCCCGCTTGCTACGAAGCACGTACAGCCCGCGTCATTGGTAGCGCGAAGAAGCCATCAGCGGTTTTCTTAGTTTTCTCCCAGTATTGAAGGACTCTAATCAAAACTACTCTTAGCGACGAGATGTTTCGGTGGCTCCCTTTTGTGGTTTCTATCTCTGACGTCACGAACGATATTATTATTAACGAGCAACGAGTTTGATTATGCGTAAAAAGTGCTGTGGAAGCCCAGTCATCACGTTCCGGTCAGAGTTGAGACTCTGACTTTACTACAGGTTTTACTTGAGCTAATTGGAACATACTCGAATAGGGTTAGCTGAACAATTACGAATTAGAAAAACCGTGAGAGGAAAAGACATACACACCGCTGTGCATGTCTTTTCCTCGTTACGGTTTTTCTAATTTGTAATTGTTCAGCTGACCCTATTCAACTCTGACCTTGCTCTTATCTCCGTCGATGAGAGCAGAAATCATCCTACTCAAGACGTGATAGTGGACGTTTGGCCAATCGTGGAAGGCCGATCACAACGACGCTTTTGGTCCCGCACGTCGCCAATAGTGGTGGAAAGTGCTCGGTTGGGATACTAACTTAGGTGGTGAATTATAACGCCCACCGGTGCTCAGTACATTGTCAGCGCCAAAATCGTGCTCGCGTTAACAATGCCGCCCTGTGTACATGTTGATAAACACAAAAGCGCTCGCAAGCGTATGCCCGTAAAGAAACCCACACTCACGCCGAAACCCACAGGTACGGAATTACACATAAGGCACACTCGTTTCTTGCTAATGAGGCACGAAGGAATGGACTTAGCAACGGGGCACTCTTTTAAATCCCCTCCTGTCCAGCCTAATAAAAGAAACACACACACAAAAAAATCTTTTTTGGTGCGTAGCCGCGCAGCGTAGAGCCGGAGACAGCCTGCCGCAAGATGACTTGTAATCCTTCTTTCCGTGTCGTTAAGTGCGGCCGCGTCCAACTTATTTGTCCCCATTAAGAGCTAGAATAAATTCCCCATCGGACGCGCCGCTAAAGATTTTTCTTGATTTTTTTTTTAGTTTTTTTTACGATATATAGGGTGACCGAAATATTTAGGCTCGATCTAAAATCGGCCGTAAAAATCGCCGCCTGTACATATCAGTCTAAACTTTTCCTCAAAGGTGTATTGCTCAGGCCGGTTTATTTCTCGTAAAATAACGAAGCGTCGCTCCCTTTCCGTAAAAAAATAATGCCGAAAGACTCGCCAGTGTCAAGGGCGGAAGGCGACGCAGACGACCTAATTGAGTGGTGGTGTGTGATTGGCGCACGTCTTGATAGATGGCGCTACCTTCCTATCGAGACTCCCGTAGTCTATTAAAATGAACAAAATATTTTTCTAGTGTTCCTTTGGTATAAAAATAAATGCGGACAATAAAGCTAAAGCTTAAAGTAATAAAAAAGACGAAAACAAAAGACGCGGTTGCAACACGACGGCGCTTTTGATGTCAACGGATTTCGCCTGCGTGTCGTCTGCTTTCTTTCGCTGGTCTGCTACACCTTCCGACGCTGCTCCTAACGCCATCTATCAATACGTGCGCCAGAAGCCACCCCGCCACTCGACTCGGTCTTGTGCGTCGCCGTCCGCGGAGGACCATGGCAAGTTTCTTGGCCCTATATTTTACAGAAAGGGAGCTACGCTTCGTAATTTTACGAGAAAAAACCGATTTGTGAAATCCGCCTTTGACGAAAAGTTCAGATTGCTACGTGCATGCTCCGATTTTGACGGCCCATTTTAGACGCAGCCTGGTTTCTTCAGTCACCCTATAAGGTTGGCGAAGATCCGATATCCGTGCCCCGTGTAACCTCCGATCAAAGCCGACGGCCGTGCTTTACAAGGGCCACTCTGCGTACTTGTTCCTTTGCGACCGATAGACCCTTTTCAAAAGTGCGCGCCATCTTGCGGCGGCAATGCCGATTTTGCCTGTCCGCCATTGCTCGGGCACGTACTCTCTAAGTATCTCTTGGACACGAGGGCAGCGTCAGAGTTGGACTTGTAGTCGGCTCAGCTCGTATTGGTCACGAGTGTGACGTCAGCGTTCGGCAAGGACTCGGATCCAATCACACGCTTTCTGCCCAAGAAATGCCGACCGCCCATGCTGCTCGATGGGGCACTCGAAAAGGGTGTATTCGCAACTTTCACGGGGGGCACACTATACTTCGTTTCACCTTATGTTGTACCGCAGCGAAGGCTAGAAGCGCGAGCTCATAGCGTTGGCAGCCGCTCTTAAGTCACGAGAGCTTGTGCCGCCGAGATGTGCCCCAGAGCAAGGAGCTCGCGCTTGTAGCCTTTCCTGCGGTACATCATAAGGTGAAACAGAGTATAGTTCCCTTCAAGATGGCTGTCATCTAGAGGATCCCTGTAGAACAGCAGTGCGGGCTTGGGTCTGCGAGGCGTAAGTGATTCTCACTTTGGGAAATGCGAGCGATATAAAAGCCCTACCTTATACTTAAACGTCAGGCAGGTGGAAGCGAGCACCTCTGAAGCCGATCATACAGGAGCTAGAGGGAAGGCGATTCTTTCACCGCGGTAACACCGTCGTTCAAAGTTGCGCATTCCTCTTCCCACAATCGCCTGTGACAAGCGGGCACACCTAACAAAACTCTGAACAGCGTTTCTTTTTTTTTTTTTTCTGTCAAGACACAACTATTTTTGTTTTGCGCTTTTTGACAACATAGTTGCCATCTCGTGATTTTCGAGCGAATCACTATACCCTGTTAAAACTCTAGATTGGGCGAGTTGGTTGTTCATGTTGGTCGATGTTACAGCGCACTCGAACAACTGTCGCTCAGGCTTCCAAACACACAAAGAACAAAACACTCACACAGCGCTCACTTTAGCAACTTTGTATTGCGTGATGAGCTTCTTCGGCTCCTACTTCTTCAACTTAAAACAATTTTTAAACAGAAAAGAAAGACGAAAAAGAAAAAAAAAATGGCAAAAATTATCTTCTAATGCATACACAGACTTGCGGCTCAAATAAAAAGGTCGCCGTCTATAATATTGTCACAAAGAGAGGTTGATTTTTTGGCCGCAAGTTCTTCTGTTGTGAAATTAAGAAAATGAAAAGAGAGGAAATGGCGCGGCTATTTTAGATTTACTGGAGTTCCTGTATAGGAGCCAGAGTTGCGCGTTCATCTCCGTAGCGCCGTCTTTCCTGCACGGCATGGTGATCCCGCTCGTCACGTGACTGAATTCGGCGAATAGCGGCGCCGCGCGTTCGAGGCGCGCGGCGCGCTCAGAAGCAGGGGAACGTACGCCGGGGCGCGTGCAACGTCTACTTTCCTGCGCGGCACTTGATCCGGCTCCTCACGTGATCGGATCTCGGCGAATAGCGGCGCGGCGGCACGTGGAAAACAGACGCGCAACTCTGGCTCCCGTAGGAAGCCTATACAGGAACTCTAAGATTTACATATCGTTAACCTGGTTAAGCATTTCGTCATCTTTCGCTTTAGGGAAGGTATTACCTATACTTAACATCGACAAAAAAATAAATGCAACCGTCTTTAAATTTTTTTTACTCCAAAAAGGACAAAAAAAGTTTAATTCTTTTCAAATGTTAGTTTGCTGTTCTTTTTTTATTTATATCACAGTTACCTGTAAGAACTGGTGATTAATCGAGTCGTGATTTTAAGGCTAATGGGCACCCCCTTTCTAACCTAAGTTGCTGTTTTCCTTCTTTTTTTTTGACGCCGTTTTTGAAGGTTTTGACCGAACATGGACCGACAAATGATGCATTTCTATTTAGTGGAGCTAGAACGTCTTCTTTTTTTTATATCTCCCCACGTTTTATAACATCCTCTCTCTCTCTCTCTCTCTCCTACCTTCCCAATGTGTTTTCTCCTGGAAAAGACGTGAACGGGAGCGAAAAAAATTCGGACCTGTTTTCTGAACCTCGCAAATGAAAGACGGAAATGGAATAGAGAAGGTATTCCGGCTGTGGTGACACGACAGACTCGCTACTTAGTCGACGTCGTATGGAAACCTTTTGCGTTTAGCTCCTTCTTGAAACATCAATTTATACTCTGTTTCTACGTGCTGCTTTCTAACCTCCTTCTTACCACGTATTTCTGTTTTTTGCCCGTAATGGAGAAGGGGCGCAGACTACGAGAAGGAAGGCCATGGCAGGGCACCAACGTCGTCTAATCATGGTAGCGGCAGAGTGAACGCGGTCAACCTCCGACCAGGATCGATGAAACACTCGTGTTCTGCCTCTTCGTGGCGGTACATGGTGACGTGCTTCGAACATCCCGTTTCCCTGTTCTTTTTCTTTATATTTTTTTTAGTAGAGGATCTTTTTTTTTAAATTTGGTTTTGGTAGAATTTTTACCTTGTATTGTTTGTCGCTAGAACGTGTCCTCACTTAAAGGGGCCCTGCAACAACGTTTTGACTGGTTTTTAATTTGCACCGAACCTGAGCACACTGAACGTAGTAACTTAATGAAACTTTTCTTTTCTCAAATTTCGCTTTACTTTAAAAGTTATAGGCAAATTAGAATTACAAAAACAAGCAAAAAATAACCTGCTTCATGACGTCGTAGGTCCTGGCTTGAGTGGCCGTGAACTAGAGGAGGGGTAGTGAGCCATTCGAGCGCTCACGGCTGCCGCACTCCGTGTCGACGGCTCGAGAGGGCGCCACTAAAGCATGTGTTGGATAGGCTGTATGAAGCGGGCGGCCAGGGCGGCTCGCGTTGCATTTGCTGCGCGATTAAAGACTATTTCGGCATAACACTTCATTGGCCACAAACAACAGCAAACACGGGGTAAAGATCAGTTCAGAACGGGAGCCACTTCGCGCTGCCACACGGCCAAATTGCCAGCAGGGCCTGCGCCGAAGGCCTTCGGAACGCTCGGAGCCGGTCGGATCTTCGAGCCGGTATACGACCGCAGTGCCGCCGCGTACATCCGGGACCTTTCCGTGTCGGCGCCTGATCCCACTACCCCTTTCTAGTATGCGCCGCCTTTTCCACCGCTTGGTGGCGGGTATGTCGACGGGTCATTTCTTGTTTCCGTACTTTATAAACTGCATTTGTTTCTTTTCTGATATAAAATACTGAACAAAAACTACTTTCATACATAATTGAAACGGTTCCCGACACTTATATTTTGTATCTCGACTAAAAAAAAAAGCTCTTAGCGGCTCTGACCTGTAGTAAGGCCAGGACCTAAGACGTCACATAACGCGCGCTTTCGGCAAGGCGGGTCGCCCCTGTCGGTGGAGGAGGTTTCCGCGTCGTCCGGTTAAAATATGACGCACTGATATTTAGTTACTCTCTCCGTGCCCGCTGGCTTGCCCGAACCCCAAGAGACGTGGAAACCGCAAAAAAGGTAGACGCATAAATATGATTGCAGGGCCCCTTTAATGCTCTGAGTTGGATAACTCCAGAGTCTTTCTTCAGCTGCCTTTCATCTCAAATGACGCTTTTCTTGTTTACTTGCGACCTTCCTTTTGTTTTTGGCACTGTATCCGGAGGTTAGAGTTTGAGAGCAAGAGCCTGGCGTTTGACATATATCCTGCAGCACATTTCATTCCTTCCTCCCCTTCGGCAGTCATCCTCGTTTTCATGCAGCATACTTATCGCCACTGCCTCTCTTTTTAGTGTTGTGTATTGCGGCAGGTTCTTATTTATCGTGCAAGTTCAAACGTGAATTGCAATTATATGTAAAAAAAATTATTTGGCAAACAAACAAAAAACGGCTTGTCACGTGTTTACCTGCAACCGTGATTCGCTGCGCCTGTCTGCGTGCATGTGTGTTCGCGCACCCGGAATAAGTCTCCAGTCGTGCAGGCAAGCGTCGGCTGCAATTCTGACATTTTCCACATCGTTAAAAGTTTATTTTCGAGAGAGTGCTACCTGCTTCTGAAACAGTCGCGCATTCTGCGTGTGTGTCTTGGTGTGTGTGCGTGCGTGCGTGTGTTGGCTCGTGATAGCTTATATATTTCCGTTCGTTTGTGTGCATGTTCGTGTTTGTTTGTGTGTGTCTGCGTTTGCGTATGTCTTGGCGTATCTGTGTGCGTATGTTTGCGCGTGTGTGACCATGGATGTTCTTGTGCGTGCGTGCGTGTGTGCGTGCATGTGTTTGCGTGTCTGTGGGAACGTGTGTGATTGCGTGAGTGTGAGGAAAAAGGTTAAATGTGATAGAACGACTCAGGGGGAGACTTCGAGCGTGTGATTGAGCGTGTATGCGTATAATTTATAGGTACTCATGCATGCATAACCTCCCCTGCCCTTTTCCTGCACTACGTCTGGGTAGGTGCAACCAACCACGCCTCAGCCTTTAAGACGGAATGCATTTGTGGTTCTGGGCTCACCCGTCTGAGAAGCGCACCGTTTCTCAGACCGTTACCGTTACAGTACAGTAAACACTGTAACGGTAACGGTCTGAGAAACGGTAACAGTTAGCACGGTAACAGTCACAGACTGTTACCGTGCTGGCTTATTTATACAGCCGACCGCGTGGTGGGCTGTATAAATAAGCCAGCACGGTAACAGGAACAGGCTCCTGTCACCACAGACGGCGTGCAGAATCGACCGAAGATCGTCACTTTGTTGCGGGACAAAAAAAAAAAACGTTTGCTAGCGGTCTCAGCAGTAGGCGTCGATACGCGAGCCCTCGCGCGTTTCCAGATGCAACGAAAGAGTTGGGGCGACGAAACGCGCTCCCAACGACGATGTCCTAATCGCTGGGAGATGGAAAAAAAGAAAGATGACGTATTCAAGTTTTAACCTGTTTTTTTTTTTCTAAACAGTTTTTTGCGTACCGACTAGGCGAAGCTGAGAAAGAATGGTTTCGCCGCGGCATGGATTTGGCCCGAAGCTCTGCGAAACGGAGCGGAAAACAAGGTATTAAAAAAGAAAAAAAAAGGGGGGGGGTGGAAAACGACAAGTTGGGAGGGCACCAACTAAATATAAATATTCAAAGGTGCGCACGAAACATTTTTTTTTTCAATATAATATGAGCGCCAAATGGTAGATGGGCCTACGCGTTCACACTCGTTGCGCGTTCTTTTTCGGTTCGTGTATCGTGGAAAGGGGTGGAAAAAAACTGTGACATACTTAGCCTTTTTCTTTCTTTTTTTTCTTTTTTGTACAGCAACTTTTTTGAACTTTATAATGTTAGGAGAACGAAAACCGATTACGTCCTTTTTCCCTCCAAGTAGATCTGGGAAAAAGAATTTAAAATAAAATCCATAAAAGTAAGACGCTTTTTTTGTTTTTGTTTTGGCACGCCGTCGACAGTGCGGATTCGAGCTTGTTTCCGAAATAGGGATTACATAAAAAATACATACCTTTTTTTTTCTTCCATGACGCGTTTGCTGATTGTTAATAATTACGCCCGCGTCGCTTTCACAAATCCTCGCAAAGGTTGTTTAGGGAGGGCGATTTATCTTGTCAGGATTGAAGGCTTAAAACAGTTTAAACGTTTTCCAGAGTTTTTTTACTCCATTCATTCTAGGAAAGGCGCTTACATTAGTTTTTATTTCGCTTATTGCGTTTTCGGTTTAAAGGCGACATTACCCAAATGCTTCTCGTTCACAGCGGAGATAATGCATATAGACAGGAATGATAATATAAGTTATAACTGGTTATAGGGGATCTTTCGCGAACACGCGGGAAGCGTTGTTATTGCGCGCATCCAGTGACAGAGGAAGTTAAATGGACACCGAAGTTACCCTTAGTGTTGATTTTTCTGCTTGTAACAGGTTACACATGCCAGAGAACCCGAAACAGAGATTGGGCAGAGCAGGCAAATCGAACAAACAAAAAACGCGGGGGCGACGATCTATTCAGGACGGGATTTAATCGTCGTGCCCCTAACGACCAAGTTGAGAACTACGTCCGTGCGGACGACAACACGAATCATTTGTTTATGCGTTTGGTGGGGCTCGGCAATTGATCGATTAATCTACAGATTAATCAATGAATGCTTTAATCCCGATTAAAATTTTTTCACCGGTTAATTGGTAAACCAAAGGAAAGTAAGAGTTAAATGCTTTCACCACATAGACCTGGACGAGTACACCTGTATGAAGGGCAAACATTAGGTCAAATTTTAGAATAAATTGAACTGTAGGGGCGAGATTTGTAACTCCAGTCAAGGTTCAGAAGGTTACACATGTTCCGGCCACTTCAACGCCGCTCGAGTGTCCGTTTATCGCAGCAGAGACTATTGTGAACAATCAAAGGAGGTCCCTCTTGCCGTCAGTATCAACGAAGCTCTTTGCCTCGTGCAGCTGAAGTAATAATCTAGAAGTCTGAATGTCTTTGAACTGTTCTTAACTGCACATGGAGAGTGATTCATAATTCAAGTTGTGCATATCACATATCCAGTAAAAGCAAAAGCTAATTAATTTTCAATAAAAGAAAAATGTTATGCATAGAAATAAACAAAACCGACTATTTGATGAATTAGTCGAGTAAAGGGTGGCGATTGATCGGGTTACAACTTTTATTCGACGCACAGCCCTAGTTTGTGGCCCATCGCTCGGCTGACCTGCGTCAGCTTTTCTTCTGGGACTTGCGCTGAATTGGCCAAGAACCGATTGAACAGGAAGCTGACGCGGTAGCTCGTCTCCAGTCTGTGCCCCAGACGATCGAGGTTGATGATGTAATAATTAAGGCAGTTGATCGATTCACCTACCCATCTATAAATGAATGCTTTAATCGCGATGATTTTTTTACCGGTTATTCGGTTAAATTTTGAGTGAACAAAAGCGTGTAAACATTAAACGCTTTCACCATGCAGGCGTGGACGAGTACACCTGTATGAAGGGCCAGCGTTAGGTAAACTTTTGACCCAAAGGTAAACTGGTGGGGCGAGATTTGTAACTCCAAACAAGTGCAGGAGCTTATCCGTGTCTCGGCCACTTCAACGTTGTGCGAGTGTCCGTTTAGCGCAGCAGGGACTTTTCTCAACCATCGAAGGAGATCTCTCTCGTCGGAAAATGTCAAGGAGCCTATTTTCCTAGCGCAGCTGAAGTAATGATCTGCGAATCCGAGTATCTTTGAACTGTTCTCAACTACACATAGAGGTTGATACGTAATCGAAATTGTATACAGTGCGCCGTTTATCGCATATTCAGCAAATTAAGAAAAGTAATTTTGACTTTTTTAGAATGTGATGCACGGAAATGGACTAATATGATTAATCGATCGAAGGGTGGCGATTAATCGGGTTAAATCTTTAATCTACGCTTAGCTCTAGCAATAATCATACGCACAGGTCTTGCGTTGAGTTAACGCCGAGTTCTGTGGAAAGCAAACTGGACTAAGTCCAGTTTGCTTTCCACAGAACTATACAGGTCCCTGTATAGTTGGACCTCTTCGCCAATCCAGAGCTCAGCCGGCGCTACGAGTCTCTGGGACCAATGGAGCTTTTCCAGTAAGCTTTGCGCGTATGCGCGCGCCATCTCCCCATTGCCCAATTGCTTCCTGCTGTGGCCATTTTTCGAAGGCACCGTCTCGCCGAAATGTTTTTCAACATCGGTATAATGGGGTATGAAAAGCAATGAAAAAAATAATAAAGAAGACACTTTAGACTGCTTACGCGTAGGAATGCTCTCGCATTCTTACACGGAGCGCAATCCTACAAGCAGCACGCCACGTCTTCCTATCGTACGCGGCGCTCCGGCGGTGACATCATGCTCCCCCACTGCGCAGGCGCGGCGAACCCGCCGGCCCCACGCCTTCCGTGACGATCCATCTGCGTTGCTGCGCTTTTCTTTGTGTTTTATTTTTCTGAGGCGCGTCCGCTTTGACCTTGAGCGCCCCCGTCCGCTTCCGTGACGAAGCCTCTGCGTCGCTGTGCTTTCCTTTGTGTTTTATTTCTGAGGCGCGTCCGCTTTGAACTTGAGCGCCCCGCCGACTTCCTTGACGAACTATCCGCGTTGCTGTGCTTTTGGCCAATGGGAATTCAGGTGCCGCTTTCGCTGCTACAGACGGTTACAGACAACGCCGGCTTCGCTCCATGGGACAGTTTGTGCTTTCGAATTAAAACCGATCCAAGGGCACGTTGTCTATGTGTTCGGAAATGTTTGTTGGTTCGTTTGTTGATTTTGGGGTGCAGAGAAGGAGGGAGGCCAGGAGATAACGTGGGTCTCCATTGATGAGAGTTCCGATAGGCGTGATGCTGGGCTGCCCTTCGTTTGTACTTGACACACAACTCCGCAGACGGCACTCATTCCTCGAAAAAGCTCCGTTAGGTGGTGACGAAAGCATAACGCCGCGGAGGTCGTGGTCCATGTTACCCTGGCGGCGAAAGACGAGAGTGGAACACGGCTAATAGTAAGAACGTTAAAGGCTGTTCACACGAGCGAGAGATTCGCATAGGGATGAACGTGACGTCGACAGCAGAATTTCTTCCTCAGCTTCGCCGTTCACTATGACGAAGTGCCAGGGGAGGGGGGGGGGGTTGTCAGCGTTGGCAGTTTATTTGTGCGGTTTCCGCACTTGGCACCACCGCAGACGAATTTAGCGAGCTCTACACTTGGCAGCAAATAGTGCATCGACAAAATATTATTGGATACAAAACTGCCGCCAAACCAGAGATGGTTTGTTCTGCCCGAGTATCCCTCCACCCCCCCCCCCACCCCCCCCTCCACCGCCGCGTAGATGACGTCATAGCGCCCCATTGCAAAAGCCTGACGTTGTCGTCGCGTGATGCGCGGGACGGGGAGAAATCCCCGGGATTTCTCCCTCGTGGGAAGAATCCTTCAAAGGGGCGATGCAACGATTTTTGTATTCTGCGCAAATACGGCTTAGAACGAATCCCTGACTTTTATGACCAATGAAACACCCGTTCGTTTTTCACCACATGCAATCAAAGTCGCAGAAAAAAAATTAAAGAAAAACGAGCAGCGTTCACCCCCTCAAGTCGCAGCCAGAAGAAGCGCAATGTTGATCGTAGCCACGCGCTGGGGTTGGCAAGGCACAGGACACGCGCTGAGTTCCAGACATTGTTATGGTTCGGCTATTGTCGCCGTTGCAGCGATTGGTCACGGGCCACTACCGGAATGTTTGTCGAGCTATAGATTATCACGAGCCCAAATCGAGTGTCCACGCAATGCTCGGCGTCCAATCTATGGCCTGCATTAAAATATTGTCATTGGGGGTACTGTCACCCCCAGCTACGTCATCAAATTTTGCGAAGGAGATATGGAAGGAAAATGCTCGGTTTTGTGTTTGAAATTACACCGCAACAAAAGAGTTTCTTGGCTATTTTTGTTGCGTGCGAGTGTACTTAGGTCTTACTAGTGCCAGTAAGCTCGTGTAAAGTGCAACACATTCCAAGCGAATATAGTTGCAGGACCCCTTTAAGGCCGGTTTACATAGCACCGTCTTTTTACGTTACCAAGCTTACGTATACGCTTACGTTGAGACACCACCTCAAGTCACCGGCACTTCATCATTCTGCGCGCCAGGCGTACCGGTGACTTCCGGTCGTATGTCGGCGTAAGACGTAAGCTTCCGAACGTAGAAACACGTTGTTCTGTGAACCAGCCTTTGCTTGAAAAAAGTATATGATTACAATTACAGTTCCTCTTGGTTAAAAATATTCAATTAGATTTCTTAATTATTCGAGAAGAAAATAAATTGGCCGTTACTTAAAAAAGTAACCGTCGCTTTTCTGATTAGTTCAGGTTTTCAAAACGACGAATTTTTCAGCCGGGTTGAAAGCGGGCCTCTCGTACTGCCCATTATTGGAATCACGAGCCTGTCGAAGACTTGCTTCGAGGATTCCTCGGTAGTTCCTTGATAGGAAACCTGTACAAAGAACGGCATTAGGAAAAGACAGTTACGGTTGCAAGCAATTTTAGTACTTTCAACAGTAATCAAATTACTCTTGCGATGACTTCCTAATAAATGGATTCAAATCATTCCAAAATTACTCCAAAAAGTAATAAAGTGCAAGTAAATTTGATTCCTTGTATAATGAGTGACGTACAAGTCCGATCGTAAGCACTCACATCGGTCGTCGTGATGAGAGGAAGAGGACAAAGACGGAAAACGAACACGGCGAACGGTCAGGCGTGTTTGTTTAGCGGCCAAGCGTTCCAGCTGTTTTTCTGTCAGCGTAACTCAACTTGCTAATTGTCGGCGTAAGTTCCAAGTTTCAAGTTTATTTCTTCCTTTTCGTACAAAAAGAAGAAAAAAAGCTGTACAAATTTTTTTTTAGTTTAGTGTAGGCGTTTGTGCCGTATAGTTTTCCGCTGCTTTTCGGCTGGTTTCTTTGGTCCATTCAATATCGGTCGAAAAATTCTGAAGGGAAGAATTCGGGGTCTGTACACATTCACTTTAAAAAAACAGCCCCACTTTTTTCTTTTTTTTTTTTTGCAGGCACTATATTGTTGTATATCGCTCTTTTTGATGGAAGTGTTGGAACCAACCGTCCCGCGCACTTGTGCTCGGTGGTGTTACATACAATTTCAGTCTTCCTCATTTTAAATTCGGTTCATGGTTCCGTTCGAGTTCAAAATAATGATAATGACCATCCGTCTTGTGGGATATAGACATTACTCGAATGACGACGAGTGCCTGTTTTTTTCTTTTTTTTAATCCTTGTAGGTTTTTTTTTTTTTGCACAATTTTTTGCGGATAGTTTAGCTTCGCACCGGCCGCAATAAAGAACATCCCAGCGCCTTCTTTGTCGAGATCGCGGAGCCGTACCGGGTACGCCAGGCCTATCTTATGTCCCCACACAACAGCCACACCGAGAGTGTTTACTTTCGTCTGGAGGAGCCCCCGCACCCAAAATGTATCTCCCGTCTGGCCATAGAGGGCGCCGCCGCCGTCAAGACGAGGAGAGAGAGCAGAGAGAATGTAGTGCCGCGAGCGCCCCCTCTCCGTCTGCGGTTGTTCCTTATTGCCCCGCGAGGAGGCCCACTACCGTACAGTCGATGGCCCACGGAAGCCGGCTTATTAGCGGGCGAGCGAGCAGAAAGCCCAGTGCGCGCACTTACCGCGTCGCCTGCGAAACTACGCACGCGGAAAGAAAGAGTACCGCGTGGTGGCGCCACCGTAGCCTTCGTCGCCAACCACCGTGGCGAGTTGCCAACTTTTCCCTTCTCATATACGCTCCGGGAGCGAGCCAGTATCGATCTCGGCGATGTGCAGGGATTACGTCCTCTCGCCATCCCTCTTAAGTTTCTGTGTTTAGGAAGAGGAGGTTCGTCGTCGAGAACTCGGGTCGTTCGCTGTCCTGTCCTGGGCCGCTTAGGCGTCTGTGACGTCGCAGGGAGGTTAGTGTAGCGTGCTAAGTTCATCGACGGCATTAGCTTTCCCGGTGTCTCGCCATAGGTGGCCAGGAAGTCCCGCCAGCTTTGGGTCGTGCGTGTCCGGGGATAGGATGAAGGATATCGATCGCTCTATTGAGTCGCCTGATGGTCCCAGGGAGGTTGTCACAGTCATCGTTCATTGTCTCCATATTGTCTCTAGAGCCGCAGTCGCGCTCCTCGTACATCATACAGACAGCAACAGCAGTGTCTCCAGCAGCAGTGTCTCCAGACAACCAGTGTATCCAAACAGCCTTCTATATGATGTACTACCAGTGCAACCGCGGCTTTTCACCATCGCACTATAGTCCGTTTTACCTTCTGTTGTACCGCAGCGAAGGCTCGAAGCGCGAGCTCATAGCGTTGGCAGCTGCCCTTAATGCACAAGAGCTTGTGCCACCGAGACGTGCCTTAGAGCAAGGGGCTCGCGCTTGTAGCCTTTCCTGCGGTACATCAGAAGGTGAAATAGAGTATAGTAAGCGACAAGAGGAGTAGAGGAAGCTGCATAGACTCTGCCACCATCTCCATGCTCCTTCATTAATGGACGAGGCCAGTACCTACTGACCTGAAAGACAGCGCAACGCTTTTCTTTTGTCTGATTTTTTTTCTTCTTCTTTAGATTACATCGGAAGCCATGTCACTTGTAAAAATATGGTCACCTATGTTGCGAGTAGGAGCGGGTATAGCACTGATGATTTTGTCGAATATCTTGTTTTTCTCGCCTCGTCACGTTTCCTGCTATTATACCGTAGAGGTGGCTGAAAGAACCTCAGAGATTGTTCGTCGAAATGCAGTAATTGTCGTCGGATAAAATGGGAGGCACACAGGGTCGAGTCATCGTCTGCACGTACTCCGTGTCACCTTGGTGCGTTTTACACCAGGAGGAAGGTATTGGGGAAGCAGAATCTGCCTTATGCAAAGTATGGATGTCATAGATTTATTCTACGCCATCTTGGCGAAAATGCTGTTTGCGAAAATGCCATGACAAAATGCTCTTTGTGGGGAGGGGGTAGAGGAGGCCCCGGCAAAATGGAAGATTTCAAGAGGAAGAAAAGCCCCCCCCCCCCCCCCCTTTCTGGATAAGTGCCTGATACAGGATTAAGCACCAAGCTGGATCAATGGGAACACCCGCCGCTTGAGTTTCTCCAATGTATGCCTTTCAATGCACCGAATATTTATGTTACCGGTGCTTTAAACTAACATGTAAAACAACTCCGATTTAGTTTGCCGACTAAAATTTGAATCACGTGTCGGGGGCGCCATCGTCTGGTTTAAAAGCAAATATTGCGTCCTTTTTTTGCGCGTGTTTCTTCGAATATGTGTTATATGTGACTAGAATCATCCTGCATTCGGAGGAATCTCCATTCCTCCGAATGGAGAAAACTCCAGACTCACTCTTTTCCTAACCTCCTTCACCTTCTTCGATTCTTTCGTGACAGGTACCGGAGCGTATGCCCGAGCTGTCAGTCACCTGAACCCTCCCTCTACCACTGTACTTGGGCATGTCCTTCCCCTGTCGGGGAAGGAGTCATGCCCGTTCTTAACCCCACTACAACCTCCTGGGAGGCCGCTCTACTCAGCTCACGGCCCGAGCGGCAGCGAGCGCTGCTCGAACGGGCTAGACGGGTAGCAGTGGCCTGCGGGGCCTTGGACTTGGGGACCTGACCCTGGGGGCTTCATTACTGAACAGACTCAATTAAAGTTTTTACCACCACCGCCACCATTCTGCTTATTACGCAAAGATGTGAGTTGCGAGCAGCTAGAAAACTATTTTATAGCACATACCGTAGGACGCATCTCCAGTTTCCAGGGCTTTGAAACGTAAAGGGTGCTTCCCCGTCGACACAGGAGCACAGTGGGAAAGCGGTAGTGCGTGGGACGTGAGCCCGCTGATTATTTGCAATCTTGTACACGTTACTAAAAACAAGAAAATTATTAGATTATAGTTACAATTACTCTCGCGTAGAAGTATACAATTAGATTACTCGATTAGTTCAAAGCAAAAGTAATTGGTCGTTACTTTAGTAACCGTTAATTTTCCGATTATTCGGATTTTCAAAACGATACATTCTGTCTAGCGGTTTGAAAACGGGTTTTTCGTACCGTCCATTATTGGATTAGTATCACCGAATCATAAGCTACTTACCTTTTTAATCCTCCCATTTTGGTAAACCTTCATCCTGTCGAAGACTTGATTCGAGGATTCCTGGGTAGTAAACTTGTACAAAGAACTCCATTAGAAAGGGGAGGGGAAAATAGTAACTGTTACGAGTAATTTTAGTACTTCCAAAAGTAATCCGATTACTCTCGCGATTACTTCCTAATAAATGCTTCTAAATTTTCACAGAATTACTCCAAAAGTAATAGATTACGAGTAATTTGATTACTTGTAATGAGTAGCGTACAAGTCTGATTTGTCACGTAAGACCCTCTGAAATGTGTACAAACATGCTCATGCGTCTACTATCTCGTTGAAATGTTTCTTTTCGAAGTGGGTACGGCCATTACAAAACCAGTGAACTAACGCGTACAGCGGTCCTGCTCGCGTATCCGTGTTTCTCCGAGGTGCATGTCTGCACGGCGGGAGGGCGCGCTTGTTGAGACCAACCAAGAGATGGTATTCGGTTCTCGGGGCCTCCGTTTAGGATCGATTACGAGACATACCAAGGGGGCTTGACCGAACGTGCGATAAAAGCACGAGACACGCGCGTCAAATCTTTCCGATTCGCGGTGCATACCATCGGAGAAATTGATACTCCGGCTCGCCGCACTCTACAGTTCGAGACGGACGCTTGCTACCTAGCCTCCGACGTGTCGTTCCTGTTGCCTGACTACGCTCGATCGTGGTTTTTCTGGTTTCTAAACAAACATAAAATGTTTATTATATTTCCTTAAAGCGCGCGTGTCTTTGAAGATTTTACTATGGTGCCTGGAGCGCGTCTCCGACTTGTGTTTTCAGCGTCCAATCCCGCCCGCGCATCGAAAGTGGTTCCGAAGTGGCAACAAATGACGTCACAGAAGCCGGAGCGTCGTGCCCTCAGATGTCGCGATCCTGGCGGTTGGTGGTAGAAACGCTGACGAAAGGCACGAGGGAACTCGAGTGTCGCTGTCGTCACGTGCGTCCAAGGGGTCCAACGTCTGTCGATTAAATGAGCGGGTGCTCGTTTCCACGAAACGATCTGTCGATGAAACATCGCAATGTCGACGTAACGATTTGTCCATGAAACGTCGTTCGACGAACTGATTGCCACCGCTCCGCAAGGGGGAGTGGAGGTGGGAAGGAGGGAGGGAAGGAGTACACCTTAGGTTTGACTGTTTGTGTAGCTAATTCTGGTGAGTGTTGAAATCAATCTGGAAGTGTATTCAAGGGGATATAAATCAGTGCACGTGACAGTGTTTGTGACGCACCTGTCCTGTCCAGGTACTGGAGAGACGTTTCTCGAGAGTCCCTTTAAAGGTTATTGCAGGGCCAGTATGACAGGACTGTCACAAAAACCCGCTTCAGACAGTGTGTACAGACTGTCTTTTGTATACTGTATTAACAGGCGGCCTGTCACCGACTACAGACCAAAATTTTCCCTCTGCAGCGGAAACATGCGCACGACATTTTAAGACATCCACGTGTCGAAAGGTTTGAGTGTTTAGGATTGCTCGACGTGCCGCCATAAGGAGCAGCTAAACTGCCCTCTCTCCGCCCCCGTTTCATCTTGCTTCAGCATGGGTGGGGTTACACGTAAACTACCCCGCGACGAGCCGATGTAAACACGGATAATTAATCATTCACGAGACCGCGCGAGCATTTTAATAACCCGCGGCGTCGTGTCACTTCAGCGCGAATCCAGGCAGGCCGTGCCGGTAATTGAGAGTAGCGAGAGCGCCATCATGTTTACGTCTTCTGCCCCGCCCATAAATACCGCGTGCGTCGCTGGTCGACAAAGTTCGCGCGCGTCTCGGGGGATAGTATGGATTTTTGATAATCACTGAAAGGATGAGAACGGCAGGAGAGTCCTTCAGTCGTCCCGCCTCCAGCGCGAGCTTCCTGCCTTCGACAACGCTTCGGCCTCTCGCCAGCTTCGAGCGTGCTCGCGTATCCAAAGCACGACGGAAGGCGACGTGCGCGTGCCGGAGGTCGGGCGTTCGAAAGAGAAGCCTCGCCGTTCTCACTCTGCCAGTGGCTGCAGCCTTTCGTAACTCGCCTCTGTAGCTCGGCTTGTTTCGGAGTCGGGAAAGCGATGGTGACCTTTCCCGAGACCGCAAATGGTATCCGCTATCTCGTTCGGATTTTGTTTCTTTTCTTTCCCCACCGCGTGTTTGTTTTCGGTGGTGCTGATGTTGTTGCTGCTGTTTGTCAATCTCGTTTAGATGTGTCGTTTATTTCGCTCGCTGTTCTGTCGCGGTTTTAGGGAAGGGAGGAAGAAAACAGGGAAAGGGGAGTTCGCTTGTGTGTGTTGTGTTGGGTTGAACAGGCGCCGTGCGCCCTAATTTGTTTTCGCAAGATGCAAGTGAGAGATTGGCGCCTGGGAATGACGCTCTGCCGGCTTCTCTGTCTGCGAAACGGGGCGGTTTGTAGAATGCGTTTACTCATCCTTTTGTTGTTGTTTTTCGGCCCTCCGTGTTATCCTGTGACTACTTACTGTTCTAGTTGTTTATTTTGCGTTGAGAGAGCGAACGGAAGTTGGTGTTTTTCTTGGCGTGAAAGCGCTCACGCGTGTTTGTGCTTCCCCGCGCTCGCGGTTCTGGACGGGAAATGTGTTTGTGTGGGCTGGCTGCCGGACCGGAATTTCTGACGGAGCCATTTTGCATGCGGCAGAACCACACCTTTGGTAGGTATTGGCGTACATGATGCACCCACGTGAGTTATTTTTGTTGTTTTACATTCAATACGAAGAACGCTTTCGTAATAGGGAGCAGGATCGAGTAGTCGAGCGGGTTACAAGGATATATTCGGGGTGGCGTCATCATTGTCATGATACCAATCGTCATCACGATCAGGTCTTCGATGCTGAGCTCAAAAATGGCCAAAGTGTTATAGTCTGCATGGCATTTTGAAATAGACTGCGGTATTCGATTGTCTATGGATGGGAAGCATGTTTGGTCGTCAATATACTTTTTTATTAGTGTGTACATTATGATTTCTTAGTATATACAATCTTTGAATGTATCGACGTCCGTTTCAAAAGGTTAACACTCTCGCGATAAAAAAAAATTGTCCGCTGTGTCACATGACCCAGAGATAACGTGTAATTAGGTTTATGGAAACTGAACGGTGACTGGGCCGACTGTTTTGGATGAGCTTTCCGGCTGCCCATAGGGTGCACGCTTATTTGTTGTTCGAAGATTCGAGGTTGCCTTAATTAATGACGATCGATGCCCTTCTTGGGAGGAGGGGTTGAACATTATGGATTCTCCGTTAGGGTCGCTCCTTCTTTTGCTCTTTTAGTTTCAGTTTTCTCGCTTTCTGATTTTTTTCGCTCTCGTGTTCGATGACCCGCTGAAGTGAAATGACTGGCAAGGGCAGTCTAAACTGCTTATTTTATTGTTCCTCGTAAAGGCTTTCATGGGCATGCTTGGATCACAGTTCCTTTAGGCTAAATTACACCTGATTATTGGATGCTGCTGCGAGCTTGAGAGCTCGCAGTTTCACTCGTTGTCTTGTCGCACACATTGTTGTCTTATGCACTCAGTGATAGTGATCGAACGTTTAAGAACGATCGTCCGTGACTACTTATAGAAGACTGTGCCGGGAAAGAATAATCGATTAGATTTTAAGGACGATGGGAAGCTTCTGTTCGTGCAGTGCTCTAGAGGAAGGGGCTTGGGTAATCATGAAGAGCTCAATGCTTAGGGAACGTGGATGGCACCAGCCCTAAAGCGATTTACCGGGAGCGCGCGGATTCATGGGCTAGAATACTAGGATGAAGGATACATAAATGGATAGCGTGATCGCAAGAAGAGGTATTGAAATGGGTCTTTCCTTATTGTATCGTCGTCTTTGCTTGTTGTCGTCTGTCGTCGTCGTGGTTTGTCCCAGTGGTTTCTTCCCATGGTTCGCCGTCATGCCCAATTTCTCGCCATTGCTCCTCGTAGTCTCTTGCCATTGGCGTCGTTTTCGGCCGTACGTGTGTTTGTTTGTTATCGCTGTACTGGAGCCGGGGATACCGGGGATCGAAGGCCGAGTGGGCTAGCGCAGACCACCTCGGAGCACGTGGAGCGAGAGTTCGTTCTTCGGAACCCAGGGATCCTGGGCTCAATCCCCAACCCTGCCCGTTTCGATCTGGATGAACATCGTACCGGCGTGCGGTCCTGCATCACTACTGCGTGATGCACGTTAAAGATCCCAGGCTAGCTAGTTGTACTTCACTGGCTAAATTTCTCATCTACAGTGGGTAGCAATGTCGCCATGTACTTGCAGACTAACCTTCTCTGTATACAAAGACAACTAACGACTAATCACTTTGGCTGGGGTTACCCCGCAACTCCTAAAATATCGCCGCGAGTAAAGTTTGCAAATGCACAAAATATGCCCGATTATTTTTAAAACTAAATTACGCATGTTTGAACGCTCAGTTTGCGCCGAAATGTACCGCTAGCACTCCGAATCGGATGCAAAAGTTTCACAACGAACCGCTGTCTTATTCAAAAGTTAGAAGCGGCTTCTCAAAATATTTTATGGTCAAATGGTAGCCGACAAAACCCGCGAACATACAGGGTTGAATGGCGCAAACCACTTAGAACGGGCCCCTATGTTCTCATTGAATGTTTCCGAAAAATCGCGACTCCCATGGTGCAAAAAAAAAAAAAACAGTCAGGATTAAAAGAAATTGAATAAATTAGATTTATTTGATTTCGATCACATTTGTTTCATTTAAATAAGACTAATTTGATTTAAATCACCGTAGCCCATAAATTAGTCGATGTCCATCCAGCGTAAACAAAGTTTGTTAGCAAGGCGTTCTTGTGCGCCAGCAGTACCAGTGGCTTGTTCGTTTCCTGCGACAAGACCAGCGGGGGAAAAAAAAGAAGAAAATAGAACTTTAAAATTATTTATTTCATCGCTTATATCTGCAACTTTGTTCATCCCGGTTCAGGAGAAACGAAACATGATATAATCTCAAATATGGTTGATCGGGGCTCGGAGCATGACTAGACCAATCTGGCGGTTCTACGTGTCGCCCCCCGGGGACACCCCGGTTCGTTTGAAACGAACTTCCATCGCATCCGTACGACCGAGCGATATACGAACGAAGCTGTGGCGTGTATACACTCAGTTTCACGGTGAAACTGAGTGTATCCTTCCATTCGGAGCTGGCTACAGTGAGCAGACGATGCGGTGCGGCTGTGGACACGGCGTTATTGGCACGGATTCTTTTTGTCGGGCCTCGCCCGTGTTCACGGACCTCGGACTGGAAGGTCCCAGGGCCTAGAACTCGACGCGGCGCCCAATTCCAGGCCCCCTGGCCGAGACCCGATAACAGCTCGGCATCGTGGTGCTCCTTGCCTGCTTATCTCCGGAGCTCCGATGCCACTGGCGCTTGCGTGCAGTCGCTGTTGCTGATCCCCGCCACTCCGCAGAATTAATCCGTGTACTCAGGCTATAATCTCTCGTTCTCTCTCCGTGTACAGCCATGCAATCTTGCGTTGGATGCGACTGCGGGACCGTGTGCGGGTCCTTGCGGGGTACCACACGAAAAGTTGCTGGTTGGTTCCCATGGACCGAAGTCGTGTTTGCAAAGGTGTGCATGAGCGGCTGAGTGTCGGTTGTTCCGGGGAGTACTAAAGTGGAACAGGGGTCCTGAATAATAATAATAATAATAATAATAATAATAATAATAATAATATTAATAATTTTAATAATGTGTTTATTGCGCGAACGAAGTTCGGACATGCAGGATGTGGTTTGAGCTGCACTGGGTGTTTACTTACAATCTTCTCTGAGCTCGAGAGTTAAGGCCTGTTCACACTCTTGCGACCTCTTAAAACTGGGTTCCTTAAAACTTCTTAAACCAGAGGACACACTGACGCCATCTATTGGGTAGCAGTGTAAACTTGGCGGTCCGGCATATTTTTTATTTCTCTCGCGCATTATCCTCTATTTCTTGACTCGAAAACTTTTGTCAATGTTATAAACGAGCCGTTCTTACGGGTATTACGCACATTTGACCTCGGAAATCCCGAAAAACCTTCGGTCTTCGGAAATGCAGTTCCAGGGTCACCGCATAGATGGCGCCACAATGTCAGTGTGTTCCCTCGTTCTTAGAAATTTTAAGAAGTTTTAACATATCTAGTCTCTCTCGGTCGTACTCGGTTGCAAGAGTGTGAACGGGCCTTTACACTAAATTCTGCTACATTTAGCTAAATACAGCAGTCCCCGACTAAATATAGGGGAAAAACGTTTAGGTTTGTACTAAAACACCCATTTTGTTTCCGCGCCAAATTTGGCGGAGAAGCAGCTTTTCACTAACCTTAGCCGAACGTAAGTTCGCTAAACTTGACGAGTTACACCTCCGGGTTGTACTTCCTCGTTCCACTTTTTCTCCCCCCCCCTTCGCCCCCCAAAAAGAAAAAGAAGGTACTATTGTATTTGTAATATTCTCGTGTAAACATACAGGCACACACACATACAAACATAGCGCAAATGTCAACATTTTATATGAGGAATAACGACAAAGATGTTTATTTATTTATTTTTCTATGGCCGGAGGCACTGCAGAGAGAGTAGTAAGTAAAGATACAGAATAACAATGGAAAGCACAGGACACTTGAACAATTGAAATTTTGCGTATTTCGACGGGTTGTGCCTTTATTTTTTTGTGTCGGATCAACTGCTCGATCTCTTGTGAAGGGCACACTGCCTATACATCGTACGAAAGACAGTCTACAGACACCGTGTTTCTTCCTCGTATCTCATTGGTCATACGAAAACTGGCTGACGCCGAGTAGCAACTTTTTAGAAAGGTCGAACATAAACGCTAAGAATACTTTGAAGCATGTACTCCAGACTTTTGATTTCAAACATCTGTACTCTAAAACAAAAAACTTAAAGAAAAAAAAGGAGATCCGCGACGTTTTTTGTAAACATTCAGGTCTCAATTCGGGGCCGACCTTCCCGATAAAGGCTGGGACCTCCCACACACACGCTTTTATTTAGCTTTTCTCTTCATAATTGTACTCTTACGTTTATGCTGTGATTGTCTGTTTCTTTCTTTCCTTTTACTTCCCTCGTTTATTCCTTACTTTTCTTTCTTGCGTCTTCGTTTCTTTCTTCCCTTTGCCCCCAATCTGCCGCTTGTTTCGATTATGCGGTGATTGGCTCCAAGGTTCCGACTTCCCTTTTTATTGCTTTTTTCCCCTTTTCTTCCCCTCGGTTGTCGCCTTTGTTGGCGTCGCGGGCTTTGTTCTCTCATTCTTCCGACGGGCAATACCAATCCGAAGCCTCGATTGGCGCGTGTCCAAGCGTCTGACCGGAAAGCGTCGAGATCCTCGACCTCTCCGAAGTTCCCCTCGGAGGGGTGTAGTTGTCCGGGTGCGGAAAGGCCCATTTCACCTGCATTGCTTAACGATTACACCACGTGTAATCTATTGTCAGTTTCCTGGTTGTCTAGGATTAGCTTCATTATCATGCTTACTGCTGCTTCAATGACACTCACACGGTATACGCATTATGTGACTACTTCGGGGATCCGATGAGCTGTGCGCCGTGTTGTTATGTATCAAGAAACCAAGCTGCCGCCCAGAACAACCGGACAGCGCGAGCCATGATCTCGAGCGGGTGCATGCGCGCGGCGCGTGCATCGGGGACTGACCTCAGGCGCCATACCAGTCCTGCCCGTTCCGTCACTGCTCCTCGCGCATGCGCAGCACGGCTCTCCAGGAGCCACGCGAAACTGCTCAACCTCGGCCAGTGTAGCTCACGCTACAGAAGTAACGAGTTACAAGTAATCCGTTACTTTTAACAAATTACTGCACATGTTTGAGTCTAAGTATAAGGTAGTGTCCGAAGGAAATGGGGAATGGAGGAAGAGCGTATACGCTTTATTTCATCTTGTGTTCAACCGCAGCGAAAGGCTATACACTGTTTCATCTTATGATGTACCGCAGAAAAGGCCACAAGCGCGAGCTCCTTGCTCTGGGGCAGATCTCGGCGGCGCAAGCTCTCGTGCATTAAAGGCAGCTACCAACGCTATGAGCTCGCGCTTCTAGCCTCCGCTGCGGTACAACATAAGGTGAAACGGAGTATAGTGTGACACGGCCCTGGTAAGGCATTCTTACGCATCTCAAAGTATTGCGTCAAAGACTTTGATAGTACGAGGCGTGTAGCCTTTGTCCTTGGCATAGTGTCCGTGTTTTTGTACCACTGATATATAATCTATGTTCCACTGAAGCCCTCAAACGAGGTATTTAATATATACATATATGTATCATGTTTGGAGGAATTAGATTTCTGGTAGGCAACGCTGCCGTTGGCGTCGCGTTCGTTTATTCAGCAGTCGTGGCACTGTGGCCGGTGTGACGTATCGCAAAAGAAGACTCTTCACAATGGAGGTTTTTTTATTTAAACCTTATTATGTAAAAAATAAACCCGAGTTAGATATTTATTGGAAGTAATAATTTCAATTTCAGAGTGACCTTGCGGATTGTTTAAGATGTCACCTGACAAATCTAACTGGGCATTGCGCCCTCACTTTCCGTCGCCCAGCCGTTGCTGCCGAATCAGCTGGCGCCTCTCTGCCGGGGGCTCCTGTGTTTCATTCGCGAGCTCGCTTCCAGGCAGTTTTTGCAAAAAAACAATCCGTATTTGGAAGAGAAGCGCTATAAGTTGTGCTCTACGTGTACTACAAACTTCGTCCTGAGTCTCCGAGCGAGTCGTACAGAGCGATCGTCCAAAGAACATTTGAGCTGTGGCGAATGCGGAAGAAAAATGCCACTGGCATCATGTCTGATGTTGCCGGCCAAAAAGGCGTTTTTTCGTCAGTGCCGCATGCCTTTATTGGCGTTGCCAAAAGGACAAAAAGAGCTTCGTTCCTCCGCGCGTGCATCGTCAGTAACTTCCCAACAGCTTTGCGTAGTGTGGTGTTAGTAGCCGGCATCGGCACTTTCAAACCCGACACACGAGCCTTGGCCTGCGAGTCCATGCAGGCGAGACATTTAGCATAGGGCCTTATATTGGAATCGACGTTTCGTTCTCCAGGCCTACCTGATCCTTTGCCTGACGGAAAAGTCTATACTTTTCTGTGTGGCACAGGTTCCGTGCGGGACCTGCTTCCGCTCCGTGCCATCCAACCCGTTCCTCCCGCAAAATTGAGACTGCACACCTGCGCGTCAACCTCGGCACGTCAAGAGGTTTTAGCCATGATCACAAAAGATACTTGAACTTGTGCGGTAAATCGAGCAATGTATACAAAGTCAGACTTTTCTCCAACACAGCGGACAAAAACGTTTCATATAGTTTCATTCTCACCGTGTCCACGCCGGACTTCCAACCAAGGCCATTTTAACTCGCGCACTGATACATGCCCGAGGAGCCCGGTGACGTCACTTCTAAACTTGCGCTTGAATGACTGTGGAGGACCTATAGCCTTCCACTGCGGTTCAACACAAAATTCAACACAACACAAGGCCTCACGTGGAAGGGAGAAAACAGGAAAACGAAGGTTATTTGGGTGCGGCAAGAGATAAG
Source organism: Ixodes ricinus (assembly GCA_037355805.1). Taxonomy (NCBI): domain Eukaryota; kingdom Metazoa; phylum Arthropoda; class Arachnida; order Ixodida; family Ixodidae; genus Ixodes; species Ixodes ricinus. Next base: position 58,081 of record JAZHYW010026261.1, on the reverse strand, counting down.
GAAACAGTCAGAAAAATATAAAGACTTCGCAGGGATAGTAGGGACGATATAGAAAATCTAGGGACACTATAGGGAAAATACTGGGGAATGTGCGAGATCAAAACTTTCTCGCCGGATTGCCGTCTACCGGATCGCGCGGAGACGAAAAGGAGAGGTGCGATAAAGAGATGAAGGGAAAACGGATCAGGCGCGAGAGATGTGGTTTCGGTGTGCACTTAAGCATAAACTATTTCTGAGCTCTTTTTCCTTTCTTTCTTTTTTTCTGTGGAAAAGGGGGGGGGGGGACGTGCGTTTTTTTTTGTATTTTTATTTTGTTGGCACACTACTTTTGTTTTTTGCCTTTTATTTCTTAGCCTGCGCTTCTCTTTGGAATGTTAATTGCACTGGACTGGGTGACGTGAGCATCCTGGAGCCACAGTAACAACTCCTAGAAACGGTTAATATTTTCTATTTTTAGTGGGTCGCAGGGTAGCAGAGTACGAGAAGCACTGCCTTAAACAGTTTTTTTTTTTTCTTTTTCTGGGAACTTTGGCAGTGCCGCTTGAATATACTCTGTATAATACTAACATATGTTTGTGCCAAGAGAAACTTCGAATTTGTGTTGGCTTTAATTTTGAAAAAAAAAACAATTACGAATTAATTTGCCCAAGAGAGGGAGAGAGAGAGAAACAACCTATTGAACCGAGCTAATTACGACGTCTTCTTAGACGCCATCGATGGAAGTGGTTCCCTCTTCACGGGACCCATATGCTTCCCTAGCCGCCTGGCCCCTGGAGATCAGGACGTGCTGGTCTTCCAGTACGGGGCTGGTTAGCAAGGTCTCCCATCGCTCGGTAAGGGAGGATGGGGGATGGGGTGGGGTAGTAAGGATGGTAAGAGGTGGGGGGATTGGCTTGACGAAATCGCATACTCCAATGTCGTGTTGGAGCGTGCCTAACTGATTCTTGCAGAAATTACATTCTTTCTTGTACCTTTCCGGGTGCATCTTGTTTCGAAGGTAAGGGTGCGGATAAGATCCTGCCTGTATCTGCCTGTAAATCACTTGCTGTTCTCTGCTAAGCGATTTGTGAGGATCGGGGTAACGTCGCCTCTTCGTCCTGTAGTAGTTCGTAATGTCCCTATAACTAATTATGGACTGTGGCTCACCTTCCTCTACCCGGTGTTCCATCTCTCGGGCGAACTGGTGGGCAAGTTTGTTGCCCTCCAGCCCAGAGTGAGCCGGCATCCATATCAACTCAACTTTCCTTTCAGGTACGTCGCGTTTCCTCTTGAGAATATCTAGTGCCGCAAGAGACACCCACCCCTTTCTGTAGCTGTTATACGCCTTTTGCGAGTCAGTGACAATTCTTCCCACTTTGGGCTGCGCGAGTGCCAGCGCTATTGGGCCTCTTCTTCCACCTCCGGAAAAGACGTCTTGATGGAGGTGCAGGTTACAAGCGCATCCCGCGTCGTAACTGCCAGGGTGGCTTTCGATGAAAACTTGGGTAACGAGGCGTCTGTGTAAAGAGTGACCCCCTCTTCCTCTTCTTCTATTTGATCTAAAGTCTCCGTCAAGGCTGCTATACGAGCCGCTCTGCGGCCTTTGTTACGACCCGGCCTCATGTTTCGAGGCAGCGGCTTACTGTCAATTTTATGCGCCCATAACCTGGGTAACTGCCCCGTTTCCTTCCGATCTGCCTGTTGCCAGCCCAACTTGGCAAGAACGCGACGTCCCGCCGAAGTTTGACTAACTCTTAGGTTTGACAGATGAGCTTCTATTAACTCTTCAAGGACGTTGTGTTTGGTCACGCCGAGAAGCTTGTCGTTCAACGTTCAACTGGTCCCTGTCTTTCTTGAGTAACTTGAGGTATGGCGCCGCGTAAACGATGCGCGACGTCACAAAGGCCTGGACGAGCGTCAATGCATCGTCCTCCTTCAATCCTCTTCTTCTGTTCGTGACTCTTCTGATCATGTTCGAAATTTGTTCCGTAGAAACCTTGATCTTGTCGATTGACGCCCCCGCTTGCCGTTGTTCTGGAAGATGACACCCAGGATACGTGCTTGCGTGGTTGGCGTTATGTTCGTCCCGTCGATGGTGATGTGAACGTTCTCTTGTTCTCCTTTCTTTCTTCTTGGCTTGATGACGAGTAACTCCGACTTCTGTGGCGAGCAACTGAGGCCGCACGATTTAGCGAACTCGTGCACGGTCTTTGCCACTCTCTGAAGGGTCTCCTCCATCCAACTCTCCGACCCTGCCCTCGACGTCCACACAGTGATATCATCTGCGTAGAGAGCATGATCTATGCCCTCTGTGTCTTGAAGCAGTGCCGGGAGCGGGAGCAGTGCCAGGTTAAAGAGAAACGGCGAGAGAACCGACCATTGCGGGGTGCCTCTGTCTCCCAGGGCTATTGGCTTCGACTTCTCTTCTCCAATTTTGATCGTTGCCGTTCTATTGCTTAAGAAATCCTGTACGTACTTGAATGTTCGCTTTCCGCACCCCGTTTGGCGCAGGTTATGGAGAATACTTTCATGTGTGACGTTATCAAGGCCCCCTTGAGATCGAGCACCAGGATAGCTCTTGGCGTAGAAGTCTTCGCTTTCTTGATTACCAGTTCGTGCAGTTGCACCAAGACGTCTTGCGTGCAAAGATGCCTCCGGAACCCGTACATGGTCGGTGGCATCTGATCGGTGACGTCCAAATGTCTCTGTAATCTCTTGAAAACCATACGCTCGACCACCTTCCCCACACACGAGATGAGGGAGATGGGGTGCAGGTTGTCGACGTAGGCTGGTTTCCCGGCTTGGGAATGAAACGCACCTCCGCTTCTTTCCACTCTTTCGGTAACGAACCCTTCTCCCAGGACGCGTTGACGAGGTTCAGCAGTTCCGCTCGGCTTTTGTCACTCATATTTTTAAGCATCTTGTATGTAACGCCGTCAATGCCCGGTGCGCTGCCTTGATTACTTTCATCGATGGCCGCAACCAGCTCCAGTTCGGTGAAGGCTTCGTCCATCTCGACGTTGCTATCCCCTTCGTACTCGAAAGTCGGGTTACCGCTCTTCTCGGTCTTGAGGAATTTACTTGTGAGTTCACGGATAAGCTTCTCTCCGTCCCCGTCGTAACTGTTGATCGTTCTTGTCAGGTCTCGAGCCAATTCGCCCAAGTCAAAACTTTTATTCTGTTTAAGCATCTGGTACTACAGACAGTTCCGATTTCGAGTTTAGAATGTCGAATTTTGTCATGTTAATAGGAAGAGGATCCAGTGTTCATAACAGTGGCTTGCTTTGTTTCTGATGCGTTTGTGGACATCTTATTTTATTAATTTTTTGTTGCATTCGGTGAGTTGACTTACTTGTAAAACTAAACTATAGTGAATGCCGTATTTAACAGGCTTCACAATATGACGGAAATAAACTCCGATAAGCTCCGACTCTGCCTAGTGAAAAATCTTATTTGTACGATAAATGTTTTGGTCCAATAAACGCTTAAGATCGAATCATATCATATAAGAACCATACAAGAGTACACAAGACGCTGCAAGAAACTGTTAAGAAGCTTTTTTTAAAACCTTTTTATATAATCATATAGTGTTCTTGTATGGTCTTATAAGGTTCTTATTTGCTCTTATGATCTTATCTGAGCATTTGTGTTTATTAGACAAAAACAGTTCTTATGCATAAGATTTTTCATTACGGCTCCCTAGTGAAAAGTGTTATATGCATAAGACATTTCTTGGTTCAATATATGCGTACGATTATAAGATCATATAAGAGAATGCAAGAGCCTTATAATAACATATAAGAAAACTATAATATTATATAAGAAGCTATAAAAACTGATAAGAAGTTTTTATAACGTCTTATATAATATTATACTCTCTTATAAGTCCTTATAAACTTCTGGTATGCTCTTACGTAATCTTATAATCACACGCGCTTATTGGACCAAGAAATGTCTTACAGATATACGATTTTTCACTAGGGCTACGATAAAAAATAATAATAATGCTTTATTATTCCGCGCCTCCTAACGATCGACGTCTTGAAATAAGACGCTTACGTGATTATACAACTTGCACAACACGCAGGTAGTAAAACGCTTTGGTTACGATGAGTAAATCAATGTTTCAAGTTTGCGTTTAAAATACACATAATTTGTAAATGACGTCTAAAGACGCATTTGGTGAAATGGCATTGAAAGGCACATGCATTCGGGTGATCGGACACACTTTCTTCTGAGAACCAGGGTAGAACAAGCAGGGGACTCTGCTGGGAGGTAGAGGCAAGTGAAAGTTAACAGAATGACAACAAGCTGCTATCAATTTGGCGTTGAATTGTTCTATGCAGCATTAACATATGTCGCGCAACTTTATGCCTTGGTAACGTTTGTAAGATGAGAGTTTCAGTATATAGGCGTAATCATAAAACACCTTCGCCCATCATGTCGATCGTAAACAAACCGAATGCATTTTTCTCACTTCCTTTTTCAATGCATCAGTTGCTTTCAGAGAATTACACACAACGCTCCCAAACTCGAAGTGGGAACGAGTTCGACTGCAAAATGAGCGAGTAATACACAATGAATTAGAAAACCTCTTAGTCAAACGATCTAGAACTCATGCCCAGCAATCGTCCAGCTAAACCAACAATTTAAGAGAGATAGCGAGAAAAAAAAGTACTCGAAACAGGCAGTAAGGTCACGAACTATAGACACCCGTAAAATAGGAATGGTACCAAGAACGTAGTTCCACACATTGATAGCGCTTTGGTTTTATCGGATCAAAAACAAATATGACCTTTGAGACGCACTTCCCGAATTTTACCAGAATTGAGGGAACTCAATGACCATAACGTCTCTCTATAAACGTATATTGTATATTTCCAATGATGTAACTTGAGAATAGGATAAGGGAGACAGAAAGTTCCAAAAGTATGAAGATGAGAAAAAAAATTCCAGCACTACCAGATGTGACACTTACCGTTTTCCTTTTTCTCGTTGCCATGTTAATTGACAGCATTTTATATTTCTGCCAGATCGTCTCGCATTCTCGTGTTTTTCTCATCAAAACAATAATATCCTTTGGAGCTCGCAGCGAAGATCCTAGTGAAACGTTTCGGACATGATAGGCCCTCCCTAATCCTTGAGAAAAGTAGTATAGTATGTATACTGGTCCTCTCGGAAGATTTGCTGCTGCTTTGAAATCCCCCGACGCGTTTACATTTTGCGCGTCTACCAACGGCGTCTAATAGCCCGAACCCGCAGTTTGCTCTTTCTTCAAACGTTGAATAGCGCCCCGACGGGAGCTGTATCATTCCTCCCGTGCACGCAGCGCCTATCTTTCCGGTCGGCGCTTGGGGACGCCTATTGTGTGTGCAGTGCTCGTATAGCCCCCCTTTTAACGACCGATCGCGAAATAAATCGACACAGTCGCTTTCAGAACGGCCTCTATCTACGCCCCGGGACCGTTAAGGCCGAGGTAAGCCGTACGCCATTGTTGAGGTCCGCCCGAGCTCTCCGAGCTAGGGTTAGGTGGCTGCCAATACTCGTCCCAACAGAGTGTTTAAAAAAATATCTTTAAAGGAACACCTTTCTATCAAAGCAGTCTTTTTTTTTACGATACGATACGTTTGTCACAAAAACTAACTATCCCCGAAAAGAGAAAATATCAAAGACGTTTACAATCCCCTGTAACGCCGAATTACAGCGCAGAACTTGAGGAGGAGGAGAGGAAGGCACGAAGAGAAGGCTATGAACCTCCTACTTTCCTACTCGCCTCTCATTTAAGGAAAAATTTTCCGCTAAATTTAGCGGAAAAATTTCTCCGCTAAATTTAAATGGAAATTTTTTTACGCGGTTACGCCGACAAAAGGAAAAACAATAGCCACATAAGCACTATAAACGATTTGCAGCAGCTGTGCATTTGCGCCGCCATTACCGACCTTCAAAGTTTCTTTCCTCTTATTACGTTTAGTTCACTTTATCATGACCACAGCAGGGCAGGTGATTGCCATTTTATATTCTATTACGTCCTTCTTCCCAGCACTGGCCTTGGTGCATGCTCGTCAATAGCCTCTTCACTGGATCGGCATCTGGATAAGACTAGGTGAGGTGAGAGAAGGTCAACAATGGGCAGCTCTAATCTCGCGCGTGTCCAAAGCGTCTATCTTTGCATCGCGAGTCTCATTTTGGGGCAGAAGTTACAAGAGCGAGCTCCGGGTTTTTAGCGTTTCTTCCAAGCACGCGCGCTTGTACAGTGCCAGCACTGTTCAGGGCCACATGCTAGCGCTTGTGGCTGCGGCCCAGACCTGTACAATATTTTCACAAAAAGTATTTAAGTTACTGACTACCAGGCTAAAAAGTAACTAAATACCCAGATCTGAAAAGTATACTGAGTAGAGTAATAAATACTAATAAAAGTAAGTCGTTACTTCCAAATGGTTAATGGGTTTAACAAATGGTTTTAAAAAGCGTTCACACAGCTGTTCGAAAATAAAAGAAAATAGAATAAAAAAACCTTAAACAAAAATTTACTCAATCGAAGGAACAGGTGCTTCTCGAAATTTTCGCCGGACAGACTGCCCCTGTTCTTTTTGAGCGTATGACCAACAGGTTTCCCTCTCCCTCCAATCAGTGTGAGAAAAAATTTGTCCTCTCGCTCCCACCCTTCACCCAGGGGCGCCCCATATGGGAAGATTATTTTTGATAGAATAAAAAGAAAGAAAAAAAAAGAAAAAAAAACGTCAGCAGGAAGGAGAGGGAACAGGCTTTCTTGTGCAAACTTGGGGGCGACATATACGCCACCATGGACACAAGAGCGGTATGGAGGACAGACATGGAGGACACGCGGTGGGCGCGAAAAATCTATTTACTACATGAGGAGTGTGAACAGGAAATGGACGAAAAAGACACGAAAGCTTGGGATGAACTTCCTGCAGACGGGAAGTGGTGTGGAATCCCGGAGAAAAGCTCACCGGAGATAAGCTCACCTACTTTTGTGCATGCCCGGAGAAAAGCTCACCAGCACTTATACAGACCCGGACGAAAGCTCACCTACAATTCAATTTTTATGCGAGGTGGTCTTTATGCCTTCAATGTTTATTTCATCGAGCGAACAATTCGCTCGTGTATTCGTGGACCCGGTTGGACATTTCAGGAGCAGTAGGGGAACTAAATCTACAGGCGAGTCCCATGCAGGTGGTGTCCATTTTAAAGCAAGGCGTTTTGCTGCAGCCATCGTTCCGCTTTTATGTCGACCGTTTTCTCGTGAGTGTTGCCATATTTATTCCTGACGTAGCCGGGATAAAGAAAATATCAATTTTATTGAGCTGCTCATTGGAAGAGCTAGACAATTGGAAGCATGCCTTCTTAAATGTCGGAATGTGAAGTTTTGGAAATGTAGAATCCTCTGCTAGTGCATGAAAGATAATTTAATATATATCAATTCAGGAAGGAACTACTCAGGCTGCAGCCTGCTGCGCTGGTTATATTTTCCCCGGCGATCCCTCCACTACCGGTTTATAGATTTTCTTTTTGTTTTAGTTGTATCGTGCAGCTGGTTTTGTATTATTAAGGTATACTTAAAAGTATATTATTTGTTAGTAAGATGCAGAATGGCCGTATGCACGTATGGCATCCGAACATACTTCAGTTGAGTGAATGCTCGATTCACAGATTCGCAGGTGAGCTCTTCTCCGCATCCGTCAAAGGGCCGGTGGCTTTTCTCCGCATCGCCCCCAAATATGGCGTCAAGTGAATACCCCCTATTGGAGCGATTCCAGGACATGCCTCTACATTTCAAGATCTCGATCTTGGACAAGACGTATGTGTTCGAATCTCTCAAATGAGTATAGAGCGCACACGCGCCAGATTGAGCCGTCATAGCCGACCTTCTCCTGTTTTACCGAAATGCGAGCCACTGAAGCGGGCGTTTATGAGCCTCCACGAGGCCTATGCTGGGGAGGACGCAGGAGCACCTAAAGTCGCAATAACCTGTCCTGCTGTGGCAACGATGGCGTGACGCGAACGTAATGAGAAACAAAACTGAAGGTCGCTTATGGCGGCGCCCATGCACAGTTGCTGCAAAGCGTCTATAGCGACGGAATTGTTGCCTTTCTGTTCTACTTGTCTAAGTTCGTTTTGAAATACGACATGAAACTAAAATTTTATAACAAATATGAAATACGACTATCAAAACTAAAAGATGTATTTTTTTTTCTTTTGGTGTTCTTTCAGGTCAATCGAGATATTAGCTCATCCGAGCATTCTTCAGTCTGTTCGAAATTCCCTGCATGCCCACGGACTGGGGATCAAAGACGCGTCAAGCAATGACACGTTCCTTTGTTCTAAGAAGCTACTTGCGGCTTCCACGGCGTTATCTGAGAGAGAACGAAAGAGAAACGTTTGGGGAAAGGAGGGGGGCTTTTTTTTTTATTGGGCCGACATTTTGAGTAATAAACGCGCATTGCCATCCCACCTCCGACGTCAATTTCCGGAGAGCCCAAGTGGCTGCCTCCTTCTAATCAGCCCAGCGTCGTTTTCTCTGCAGATAGGATAGAGAAATTAATCTTTGTTTTTGTTCGTCTTTGGCGAAGCTTTAAGCATGAACATGTAGGGAGCGGGGAGAGGGGAGGTCTCGAATCTGCTCGCTAATTTGCGTGTTCGTTAATGCTGGCGTTTCTTCGCCCAGTCGAGGGTGTGCTTGCTCGAGCGCGACGTTTCGCCGTTGCCCACCTGCTTCGTGTAGGATTAAAAAATATTTCTCGTCGGTTCCAGTTCTGAAAGTAAGACAAAAGGGGAGTGAAGGGGAGAAGGGGTGACCAAGGTGGGTGCATGAGGCCCATCTGTCGGCTGCTCAATTAGTACTTTCTATGCAAGTGTGCCGTCTCAATTTTTCTTGTTCACGATCTACTTTTTGTGTTTATTTTTTATTTGAAACCGTTTAGTTTATATATTGGAACAGTTACCTTTTAGGTTATATACGACGACTTGCACATTATAAATGCTTGTCTTCTGTTCGTCAATTCCTTTGTTCTTTAGACGTTTGGGTGCATATATGTATCCTGACTTTAACTCTATTTTACTTTCGAAATCGCTTGTGTCGACGTTCTTCGGGAGGTAATGATGTGGGTGGGAATTCGTTGCGAAAGATTTCTTTTTGTATATTTTAAATTTATTTCTTGATTTTTCGCTCCACGGGTATTGAGGGACTAAGCTTCTTGGCATTGGTTTCAGTAGGTACTCTAATTTCAAGCCGTGCCAGAGCTCGCTAGAGTTAACCTTTCCTGCGCGTTGGACGGCAGGGGTTTGGACAAAAAGGTCAGGCTGGATGCCTTCTTTCTGCTGACATGTCTGCATTTAGCTAAACTAGTTACTTTTTTTTTTTTAAAGCGGGCGACACTTTGCATAGATTCCGACCTCGTCGGTTTGTCGTCGCCGCGCGCTCAAAGAATGAAAAAAAAACCTTTTTCTCTCCCCATTTGGTTCGAGGAGAGGGAAGTCGGGACTTCCCGTTGTCCGTGCCGCTCTTAGAGGGCGAAGAGGACAGCTCTGGCGTCCCGCCAAGAATGGCGCCACGAAGGAAGAATCATTGTGTCGTCTGCTTTCAAGACTCGTTTTCAAACGTTACTCGCGTTCTGCGAAATCCCACTTTGGCAGTATCCAGTGTCTACGCGTAATATTCGATGGTTTTAAAATCTTCCACCGCGCTCACCCACAGGAATCACTGGTGGCGGTCGTCAGTGGCATCCACGACGCCAACCAATCGCGCGAACGTGCTACAGCTCTCGCTTTCTCTTATTCGCACATTAGGGGCGAGAAATACTGATACAACTTCTTTTATGGCCAATGAGACAGGACCGCCATACAAAGAAGAAACACGACTCAAAGAGTGGCTGCAGACAGTCTTTCGTACGGCGTATTACCATTGTGACCTGGCTTAAGAGTGTCAGAAACGTCAGTGCGCTGTGCATACTTTCACTGTTAGCCATGCTTCATTTTCCCAGGATACTTTAAGAGTATAGGACCATGTTTACGGGGTTTATTTTTATTGAAGTTTAAGGGAAAGTGAGAGGGGGAGGGGGTTCCCACGGATTCGGGTTTATCAGTGTCAGATTTCGGTGTCGGACAAAATATATGTTTGTCTGTGCCTATATTCCAGACAATTAAATACAAGCATCGGAGTTCCCAACCTCCAGGGAACGTGGGTGCGACCCGAATGCTCGGAAAATTCCCCCGGTACCGGATTCCTCCGAGAAAGAAGCCGCTAAGACAGCTCACTTGTCATTGGCGACGTACGTGATTGAAAGCGTCGTTGTTGGTCGGCCTTCCGCGTTTGGCGGAATGCTGACTATGACGGCAGCAAAGTGTTTCTCATCGACACAAATGAGAGTAATGTAAGAACTTCCAAGTTTTGACGGTGTTGGCAGTGTTGGTTTCAGAGCGCTCATACAAACACCATCGAACTTGCTGTTCGCAAGGTAATGACGTCACGAAAGATAACCATAGGAGGGCGCCACCAAAACATCTCGCTCTGATTCGCCCTCTCGCCGCTAATACCGCGTGAATGGTCGCCTGCTCGTTGCATACGACGTGTCTTTGTTTCCCCCGATCTCAGCCAAAGGTGGCGCGCGCTTGGCTGCGTCGTCATCGGGCATTTTCTGCTCCTTCTATTTGCTGCCTGTTGATTGGCCAAAAAACAAAAAAATTACGTTTCTGTATTTTGATGCTTCGCAGCAGCTGCGCATGGGCGTCGCCATAACCGACTTTCCGTTTTTGTTTCCTCTTATTCAGTTTACTTCACTTTATTATTACCGTAACAGGCCAGGTCATTGCCATCTTAGATTTTATTGTGTCCTTGGTTCAGAAAGAAGAAGCTTGCCGTGCTCTACGAACGCTTTTTTGTTAGTGCTCGGCAATTTTGCAAATAATTTTGCGTTTTCGGGTTTCTGAAAACATTTACCAACGAAAAGGACATCTTAGAAGCCTCCTCTACAGACCACGGAACTGTCAGAAGAGTCCAGTTCTGAATATTTGGCTTCGCAACATCATCGGCCCCATGGACCCGATCATCTGCATCGTCTAGATTGCCACAACGCCGAATTTCCCATTTCAAGAGCAACCCAGGCTCAAAGCCTGACCTACCGCCCTCAACATCCATGAGTGAGCACCTTTCTCACGAGACGCAAGGACTGATAATGACTTCACCGCTTCCACCGGCCACTACATCCCAAAGGCAAGATGACCCACAACAAGCTATCGAAATGAATACAAATTATGAGACAGAAACTGAAATATCAAGTTGCGAAGCTTCAACTGATGATGAAGGAGAATTTCTGCTCCCTAAAAGAAAGAAACGAGTCCGGAAAAGCTCTGGATCTAGTACGAACACGACCATTCCTAACGGCACAGCACTAGGAAACGTTGTCATATTTACACCGCAAGATCCACAGATCAAAATAAAAACCCTTAATCCTGTCAAGCTAACCAGTGCTCTAAAAGCCAACTGCCCAGAAGGAATCATAAGCATTCGTCCTAACGCAAGACTAAATATCCTCGCCGTGGACACACGCAACTTTGACACAACCACAACACTCCTGCGCATCACCACATTGTGTGGCATTCAAGTAAGAGCATATGAACCACGCACGAGCAGTATGGCAGTTGGTGTGATTCATGGTGTATCGGTTGACATCACCGAGAAGGAAATTCTCGAATGTGCAAAATCAGAACCCTCCGTCATAAGGGTACGCAGGCTGGGAACATCAGAGTCTGTAGCACTTACATTTTCAACTTCACATGCCCCAGACGCTGTTCACATTGGCTTTGTACGCCACAAGGTAAACCAGTACTTAGAGAAGCCAACACAATGCAAGCTATGTGGACGACTAGGGCACGTCGCAGCGGCGTGCATATCTCCTTTGTGCATACGATGCGGCACCAAGCACGAGGGTACAGATTGCGACGAGACACCACATTGCGTCAATTGTGGACTTGAACATCCCTCTACCTCACGCCAATGTCCTAAATGGCACGAAGAAAAGGCCGTTGCTGAATATCGTCGCTCCAATCATGCAGACTACCGCACGGCGAAGGCCGCTGTCAAAAAAGCGTCATCGTCTACTGCTCCTGAGGCACCTCGGGAAATAATATCTAGAAAACTACAAAACCAGATGCCACAGTCAACATCTAAAGAAGACAGCAATAGGCAATTGGTTGTTGCCCAGCGCAAGTTAAACCCAAAACAACCAGCCACGAACAATGAAGTTCCACTTAAAGACACGGCGATGTTTCCCCCCTCCCTAACAGGGCTGCCAATACAGACAAGGTCGCAGCAACACCAACTAATCCTACGGAACCAGCTCCCACTGTCCAGGAATCGCAGCATAATTGGCGAAAACATCATTCGACTGATTCCGTCACAAAAGGAAATACTGGACTTGACCTCTATCAAGTCGATGCCGAGAATGAACAAGCGATGGACACGTCGAACGTGGAGAAGTCTCCTGAGCCAAAAAGGCAAGCGTTGCCGGAAACCTCATCGAGACCTTCTCCATCGCTGAATATCGGTGACCTTTTACTGGCTGCAATCAATGCTCTCCGAGTCTTCTTTCAACAACTCTCATCACCATTTGCCAGCACTCTAACTACAATTATCGACACAGCCATCCCATTTGTCCAAGGATGGTTCTCTCATTGAGGATCAAATTCAACGAGCTACCATTTTTCAATGGAATGCCAGGGGATTGAAAACACGTCTTTCGGACTTTCGTCAATTTATTCAGAAGTACCGTTTTCCTATATTAGCCATATGTGAATCTAAACTGTGTAGTGACTTCCGCCTTTCGGGGTATGAAGTATTTCACTCCGCACGGACATCAGGACCAGCAAGAGTGATGATTGCTGTGCGCAAAGAACTCACATATGTTTCTTACAACGTTCAACACCATCCGGATAATGAGTATGTATGTGTAACCGTCAAACATGGAAAGTGTAAAGTTTCCGTAATAGCAGCATACATTCCACCTGGGGTCAGATTTGAAGAAAAAAGACTCGAAGACATTCTGAACAACTGTTCTCCTCCGCATATATTAACCGGCGATTTTAACGCACATCATCCAGTATGGGGAAGTCTGCACATGAATACGCGAGGAAGACGCCTGACTGACCTCGCTGCTGCACACCACCTATCAGTATTAAACGACGGGAGCCCAACGTATCTACGCGGTACAACCTGCAGCAGCTGTCTGGACGTGACATTTATGACAAACACCATTCTTTCTTCTGCGGACTGGTTCACTGATATCGAGACGCGCGGAAGCGACCATATTCCTACCTACATAATAATCAAGTCGTTTCAAGGCACACCAAATAGAAATACAGTTAAACAAACACACTGGGATACTTATAAAGACTCAATGGAGCAGGCTTGCAAGAACACTGCAAGCTTGTCTACATTCGAGAGCGACATTCTGAAATCGAGAAAAGCTGCTACGAAAACTTACAACCTTTCAAGTAACCAATCCACCATCGATTCAGAATATGAACGCTTGCGCGCAATTCGCCGTCGAGCAGAGCGCAAAGTAAGACGAACAAAAGACCCAAATGATTTGCGAGATGCCCGGAAGGCCCAAAGGCACACGAGGCGGCACCTACAGAAACTTGGTTGGCGACGCTGGAAATCTATATGCGCTTCAATGGACCCCAAGAAGCCATACACCAACGTATGGAAAATTGCACGTGGACTAAAAACACCCCCCATCAACTGCGTCCATTTAAGGCATTAGCTTTACATAAGCAATGCTCTGAGAAATGTATCGCCGAAGAATACTGCACTATGCTCACCAGCTCATCAAATAGCCAACAGCTTGGATCCAAGGCTATTGTTGCCATTCCTTCCACAACGAACGGGAAAATGAATGACCCGTTCAGTATGCAAGAAATGGAAGCTGCACTCGGTTCTACAAATGCGAAATCGTCTCCCGGGCCTGACGGTGTGAGGTACTCAGACCTAATCCACCTGGGATCAGAGGCGAAGGCGCGGCTTCTAGCGTTTTTCAACATCTCGTGGGAAACCGGTGTTGTACCTCTGACGTGGAAAAAGAGCAAGATAGTTCCTCTACTTAAACCAGGCAAGTCAATGCTGGATATATCGTCTTACCGCCCTATAGCTCTTGCGAGTTGTATTGGTAAGCTGATGGAGAAAATGATCCTCTTTCGTATCGAATGGTATCTAGAGCAAAACGGGTATTACCCAAATATAATGTCCGGATTTCGGAGAGGCCGAAGCTCTATTGACAGCGTAATTGATCTCGTGACCTCAGTGGAACAATCTAAGTCGGAGGGGCGCATGTGTGCCGCTGTATTCTTAGATATCAAGAGCGCATTCGATTCTATCACTCATAGGGCCATTCTAGAATCCTTAGAAGAACTTGGACTGGGTGGTCATATATACCGCTGGATATCCAGCTATCTCGACAACCGATTTATTTACATCTCCACAGAATCAGGAGATACACGACTCTTTCGCGTAACCAAGGGAGTACCACAAGGAGGAGTGCTGAGCCCAACACTTTTCCAACTGCCGCTCATAAGCCTTGTTAAGACACTTCCTAACACAATTCATGCTTCGCTTTATGCGGATGATATTTGTATTTGGGCGTCCGGAATTACGCGATTGCATATAAAAGCAAGACTTCAGAGAACATTGGATATCCTGCATCATTACTTAACACACCGGGGACTACATATATCAACATCAAAGTCTGCTGCAATCGCGTTCACACGCCGAAGCATGGACAAATATCCACTAACTATCTGCAAAGAAAAAATACCTTTCGTAAAGAAACATCTCTTTTTGGGCGTCGTCGTTGATCGCGGTCTGACATGGACGCCCCATATTCAACATCTTAAGAAGAAGCTCTCAGCGTTTGTCCTGCTAGCCCGGTTCATCAGTGGCACAACATGGGGAGCGACAGTTCCTGCTCTGCTGCGTCTTTACCAAGCTATTTTTGTGGGCACCTTGCGCTACAGCCTCCCCGCTATCAACGGCACGTGCAAAACAAATATGAAGATGCTACAGAGCCTACAGGCTCGAGCTCTGCGCTGCTGTCTTGGTCTCCCTCGGTCAACTTCCACGCCAGGCACTATAGCCGAATCCCGACAATTCCCAGCATGTGTTCTTCAAATTCAAGAAACCTTAAGAATACATTTACGGCATCTAACCAGACATAAAAAACATCACCTAGCCGACATTATGTCGTCTAGACCATCGTCCAACTATGCTCGTGTTTTAGCCCTGTACCAACAAGAATTTCCATCAAAGTTTCTAACACCAGAAATTACAGCTGTTCCACCTTGGACCTTACCTACGCCACTAATATCCCTCGACATCCCTGGGATACATACAAAACGCAACATTCCTCAGGCGGTGCTGTACCAACATACAATGACCGAAATGTATGGATCTCATATATCTCGTATACACGTTTTTACCGATGGTTCTACAAGTAAAATGAGCTCAACAGCCGCTGCTGTGTTTCCTACCAGAGGTATAACTATTAAGCACAAACTAAGTCACAAAACATCTTCAACAACAGCCGAATTGATTGCCATTCAGGAAGCGGTGAAGTATATCGAGAAACAACAACCTCAAACATGGACAATCTTCACTGACTCCAAAGTGTCCTTGAAAATTCTACAATCGGCTATGGTACCTAGCGGATACCAAGAACTTGGTTTGAACATCATGCTACTTTTAAACCGTTGCCGAGTGAAAGGACATGACCTGCGCCTCCAATGGATTCCAGGCCATAGTGGGATTTCTGGCAACGAGGCAGCAGATGCAGCGGCTAAATCGGCCCATAAAAATGTGCGCACCCTGATAATTCCTTACTTCAAGTCAGAAGCCAACTCAACAGTGCGTAATGTAGCCAAATTCCTGACATCACATCTATGGGCTGATCCCGAATACCATCACTCCCGATTATACGCCCTCGATCCACATATGACATTTAAATATCCGTCTGGACTTCCACGCAGGTCCCAGGCAGTATTACACAGACTCCGACTGGGGTGGCGTTTACCCGACACTTCCTACATCGAATCAAAAGAAGAGACAGCCCTAACTGCCCAGTCTGCGATGTCCAGGAAACTGCAGATCACCTTATCTGTGAATGTGCCATCTACGCCGTGGAAAGAGAAGACCTTCACAGAACAATTCAGAGGCTAGACGACCGACCTTTCTCCTGTGACAAAGTGCTGGGCTCGTGGCAGTCCACGGAACATTCAATGAAAGCCACAAAAGCCCTGATACGATTTCTCGAGGACACCCGGTTGATGCAATCCTTGTAGGCAGAGACTGACATTTTGAACTATTCAACCCATCATCCTTTCAGCTCTCTCTTCTCATATTCATTAAGCACCTCATCCCACCTTTTCATCCCTTAATCCTTTCCCCTGTGCAGAGTAGCCAGCTAGGACAGAAGTCCAGGCTTACCTCTCTGCCTTTCACTCATCACTTTAATTTAAAAAACTGTGTCCTTTTCCGCAGCATTGGCCTTTGTGAAGACTCGCCAACGCCCGTTTCTACGGCTCGGTATCTTGGTAAGACGAGAGAAGGTCAGCAATGGCGGCTGCAATATGAAGCGTGTGAAAAGCGTCTACATCAGCGTAAAGTTCGTCAGCCTTTGAGGTCAGGCGACGCTGGTTTACGCTGTGGATGATAAATTGGGCCAGTGCAATACGACTGGTAGCCCCAGGACGCAGTTCCCCAAAGGCGCTTTTGGAACACTCGCTCTTTGTATTGTATTCCTTGTCGGCGCAAAATGAAGCCATGCACAAAGATTTCTTCCCGAGAAGCTCAGGTTCTCTTATTAAACGACAGGCTGCTTACAAACAAGCCCGCGCAGATTCGCGTGAAGCTTTCGCGCATGTGCCGTGGCAACAACAGCGCCACCGCAGTGGCATAACGTCGAAGTCGGGTGTCAATGTATGCAAGTGCAGCTTCAGTTGCGGTATTTTCCGTTTTCCCCGACTTTTTTCAAGCCGGTTCGGGAAACGAGGAGGGCGTTATTATACTTAATTTGTCGATATGTATACAGACAAAAAAAGAAAGCCCTTTTTACGAGTCGTGTAAGAATATATACAGCGGACTATTCCGCTTATGTAGGTTGCTTTCCTGTTACCTCCCAGTGAATCGTCTAGGGTTCGGATTGACCGGTGTCCCTCCTTGACGGAAGGGGAGCGTAGAAGGAGAAGCTGCTCTTCCCCTCCTTCTTCTCTTCTGGGATAATGCAGTCGGAGGAGGATGAGGAGGATGGCCAGCTGTGGCCCCATCATTTGTCACTCTGCCCTGATGCATGGCTGACCCTAATGGGCAGTCTTTCCCGCAGCACCCCATCTCTCTCTCTCTTTATCACTCGATTACTCTACCCTCTCAGTTGATTCACCTATCTTGCGTGCACACAGCGCAGGGTGGCGCTCTTTTCTGTGGCGGTTGACGTGTGTTATTGACGCGGCAGCACGTTGGTTTCTTTCTGCCAGCTGACGTTTCCGCTCTGGTGTGCTGTGGTGACCGCGGCGAGTTTGGCGGAATTAGGTTCGTCGGCTGCGAGGGGACGGTGCTCAACTTTTTGGAAGGGATTGCCTGGGCTGTAAGCATTCTGGAATGAGCGCCCTTTGTGAACAAGGGATGCGCGTAAGAAAGCACTGTTGGTAGTCCATAGTTCAACCCGAGAGAAGGAAAAAAAATTCATTTGTATACACCGCCTCAAATATTTTTGCTAAAATTGTGTGTGGATGTCCTTTTGTTTTTCGTTCCTCGGTTTGAAGTATGATTGTCATTCACCGGCTTGCATGCGTGTTTACAGTGTCGTATCGGATGTGTACACTTATGTATTACTGTGATAGCGTGAAAACACAAAAAGGCGATGTACAGCGCACCTCAAACTTAACGCCGCCACGGCATTGGCCGTTTCTGTCAGTCCCTGCGGTGGCCGATTGAACTATTTGAATAATGTTAGGGTTTCCGATTTCTATCCGAACCCGAGATGGCATCCCGAACGTTTTGGTGACAAATCTAGCAGTAAGTAGCCGACACGAGCTCAATGTTTGGGAACCCAGTGGCGGCGTTAAGTTTGGGGTGTACTGTACCTTGTACTTTCTGGTGTCTTGTTTAGTTGTGTTTTCTAAATATGAATAATTATTCGTTGAAGCAAGTCCGTATATAATTTTTTTTTATTTACATTTTGCTTTGATATACACTCTTCAAACCCTGGGCAGGCTTGCTAAACAGCTTTTCAGCTGAGACTCTGTGAAAGCTTGTGGGATATGCCAGCTGAACAAAGAAATAAATACACACGACAGAGAGAGAGAGAGAGACACAAGTAACATACACATGCACTCCGCTGGACTAACAACCATTTACTGAATATCATCTTTTCCTTCGTCGACTTTCATTTAATGGATAACTTCTTTTCCTTCGTCGACTTTAATTATTGCCTCAGATTAAAAATGTTTCCTCGTCTTCATCACATCAGCTTGAAAAACGTTGCATACCCAGAGGTAACGTCTTCTGTGGGCCCATGTAGGCTATTTTACACAGGGGGTAAGCCTTCCCGCAAATACTTCTTTTCTTTTGCATGAAGCACAATGGAGGCAGTGCTTACACAATCTTCCTTCTTCTCCCTCAATGGCTAGGACTCTAGAATTTCCCTTGCGACCTGTTTTTTTGTGTCTACCCATGATGGTGATGTTTGAGAATAACCAACCTGCTCAGCTTCAGGCAATCACTCTGTGAAAGACAGCACTGCAAAAGCTGGGGCGTGCGAGAGTCTCGGGAGACGCGGTTTGAGTCCCGCAGCAGCTCATGCGCTGGCTTTGGTAGCGCTTTGCTTTCACCCGGTCACAGCTCAGATGCTGTTTCTAGCAAGCCGGCCCTGGTTGCTTTCATATTCTGGAGAATGATGCCAATGATGCATAGCGCGCATTCATGTTCTCTGTGACTCCGTGTCATAGGAAACGTAAATTGCAATATCCGAGGTGAACGTCCCGAGATCCAATCATTGTCCGTGTAACAGATTTACCTTTTGCACTTTTGTTAATAACAGTTTCTTCTCTGGGTCCCTGGCGTCGCCCCATTGCTTCGACTGATGCAGCGCATCGCTTAAGCGCATAAATTTATAAATATAGTTTTTGTGTGTGTGTAAATAAATAAAACATAAGCTTGTCTTGACCACTTTCATGAATTCGGGGAGCACAGGATGCGTCGTGCATGCACCGTTGGGGCGTCATGATTTGTTACGCTTGGTTACGGAGTGCTTTGGGTGGTTTCGGACGCGTTTCACGCACGACACTCATCAGAAGAATCGAGACAAGTTTCAATTCATTCGGGACCTTTGACGTCGTGAGATCACGTAAGAAGCTACGCTTGGTCATTCGAAAGTCAGCGGCGCGCGCCGACAGCTGCCGTCTACCACAGGATCCCTCGAATGATGTACAGCTGCTTCTCCCGTTCGCCTCCTCCTCGTGGCTCAGAGCGTAGCCGTCGGGTTGCGGATAGCGACGGTCTGAGATTCCCGCTGTGCTGCTTGACGAATCTCGTTTATTATGATTATTCGTGACTAAGTATGGTTTGTATGATTATGCATTACCTGCTGTGGGCTATGTGTGCTTAATGTTGCATCGGTCGGCGTGTAATGGCTTTCAGTCACAGTTGAGCGTAATGCTTTTCGCATGAAACCCAGCCCAGGAACACATTTTATCTTTAAAGGGGTCAGGACATTAAAATTAAACAGGTAGAATCTTCTTGAAATGGAATGCTCATGGGCTACTTAGTGTATACACCAATCGCGATTATTGGAGCTCTAGTAATTGCAATAATCAATTTACGAACGTTGATCATTTTCGTTTGGCGACCAGACAATACTGCAGAAGGTAGTCACACCATGGTGCCCATAAACCACAGGATCATCATATTTATTTGAACGCTCTCTCGTTCTAGGCGCCCCCGTGTTTTCCCAAGCTCGCCTCGCCACGGTACGATCGCGCACACTCACGCTACTCGGCTACACCAACGTACACCCAAATACTTTACATAGGGCAAATACATCCTACTATCCGATAATACAATATTCTCGTCGCGGATCGGTTTGTCGCAGTTTGAATGGCTTGATGACCATGTTTTTTCCGGCTGTGCAATACATTCAAACCGCCAGGGGAGAAATTGGCGTATTAGGTGGACCGTCTAATGCACATGAGGGGAGTACGGTGTATTCTGCCTATCAAAGTATTTGGTATATATACCAAATACTTGCTCTCGCCCTCTTGTCATTTGATCTTCCACCGTGCATGCACGTGCATGATCGTCGCGGGCGGTGGCCAGTTCATCCGTGACGATCTCGTCGTCGTCGCTGGAGCTGGTCGCGAGCCAGTCGAAGTCAAAATGACCACCTTCTAACATATCTTGACAACATCACTCTCATCGCATGCTGCGATCAGTGTCGAAGACTTCGATGACGCGAGTGATGCCGTAGGTAGGGGAAGGTAAAAGTGGAAGGTAAACGTGGAAGCTGAAGAGCGAGACGCCGAGAGAGCCAAGTCTGCGAGTGCGTGCAAAAGGACGCCACGCATTGGGCGGATCACGTCACCGACCCCACAAACACGGCAGCATTTTTGAATGGGGTGGATCCGAGGGTCCCGCATATAAATACATTTACCCACGGAACTATCGCGCAATTTTCAAAACAAATGTAGCGGGATTATAGGAACCTACAGTGGGTCCTAGGAGTGTAGTTATCTCATATATTTTTTGTGAGCGTGTTGTAATTCTTTGGAAAGAAAGAACTGGCGACAAGGTTCCAGAGAACAAGGGATTTGAATAAGTTTATTTGACGAGAATCTGCTTTTCTTGGTTCGGCCTGCTTTTGTGGCATTTTAATGACGGTGCACACACCTTGACTCTTTGGTGCCACCAGTACTTCTCTCATTCATTAGATACGTACCTTAACTGCCTTCGCACCATTTTTTGTTTGTTTGTTTGTTTAGTGACTTTCATGTTGTTGTTTTTTAGAAGAACCCTGTACCGGAGGTGGATCTGGTTGTTCCGTACCATTTCCGGAAGGAAATTGCTTTTCTGGGCGCACAACACATTACGGCTTTTTCTAGTCTTTGCTTTAACCCGACTTATGTTTTATCTGTGCGTGTTTTCTATCGTGATTCGTGAATGCGTCTTTCATGAGTTTTCGAGTTTTGTACGAGTGAATAAGGTTGAACCTGTGTTCTTCTTAAAAAAAGTCATGATTTTAGCTTGACATCACTCAATCTTACAACCAGTTAAAAGAAAAGTTATATCCGTCATGCTCACACTTTTCACTCAAAACAAAATTAAAAAAACTCACTCGCACTCGTGATTAAGACCAGTCACTCACTATTAGTTTCTGACTAACATTCGCTTGAGTTTTCGAACGCATTACTCTTATTCTGAAGGTGAGGCTCAGTGAGTGATGGTGAGCGTTCTCAGGACTTGGAGCGCAGTTTGACAGCTGGCACATGCAGTAACCGCTCATTCACATGGAAGCGGATCCGCGTTCGCAAAGCGGTTGCGAACGCAGTTGTATGAAGATCCAGTACAATTGCACGCGCACTCGATGACATCAAGTGCGCGTGCAATTGTACTGGATCTTTATACAACCGCGTTCGCAACCGCTTTCCGAACGCGGATCCGCTTCCAGTGTGAATGAGCGGTTAGAGCTGTGTACTCCGTTTTACTTGAAGTGTGAGCGTGGCAAAAGCTACAAAAGCGAGCGCCGGACTTGCAGCGACCCTGCCAAGCACGCGCACCCGTGCAGTGCAAGCACTATTTAGGGCCACATGCTCGCCCTTGTAGCTTCAGCCTCGCTTCCGCTTAAAGGCCGACGACCAGTTCCCGCTCTCCACTTTTCCTGCGCTTCCTCCTCTCCCCCTTCTACCCTGTGTACAGTGGCCCGTTTCCTCCTCCCCCATGGTGAGAAAGATGTTCTGCCTTGCGGAATCTCAAGTCTGGTCGTCGGCCTTTAAAGTGAAACGAAATATAGTTCCTCACTCATGGGTCATAAGTTCGGTTCACAGAATCAATCAGAATCCCGTTATCGAAGAACGTCAAAATTCCACATTTTCCAGGACTACAAAAAATTACAAAACCTAATCTTCGCTTCTCTGCTCTTCGCGTTTATGCTTTTATGAAAAAATATTCCATATATCCAACACGTTTCGCTGACAGTGGATATTTTTTCCCCGACCCTTTCAGAACTTTTCCTCTGAAATCCGTCGCAGACTGCTTGTTTTTCCAAAAAAATGTGCTGTATGTTTTAATTTACACATGGCCCCAGCTTTACAAACAACATCCTGACAAATGCTCCGGTCTCTCTTGGGCGGGAGATTCAACAGTCGCGTCTTCGTTCACTTCTGTTTTGGTGCCAGTAAACGTAAAACACTTGCCTGTTTCTGACGCAGCTTTTGACTGACTTGGTCCTACTGCTTCGCCTGTCTCTCGCATGATAAAGACTGCGTGTGTCTGTGTGTAAGGGGGGGGGGGGCTTCATGGAAAACAAACTTTTTCGAGGGCTCAATGTCCGCCATGCTGGCGATTAAGCGAAACGCGACCAAGTCTGACCGACCTTCGCCCCAAAAAATGAAAAAAAAAAAAAAAAAAATTGTTAAGATGTTAAAAGCAGTTCTTGCACGCTGCTCGTAGCCAGACGCTCCTTGAACTTCGCTGCATGCATAATTTATCGAGGAAAAAGAGGGGAAGGGGAAGGAATCCCGGGGGATTCACTGCCTCCTTTGGATAGACCTTGCTGGAGCTAATAGTGAGCGAGCTCGGCGAAGCTTGATCCTCCTTCGCTTTGTGTGGAGGAGTTTGCGAATTTGGATGATGCATTTCTTTTTTATAGGGGAGTGCTAGGATTGTTTGGATGAGGGACGATTGAAA
The DNA here is from genome assembly GCA_037355805.1 of Ixodes ricinus. NCBI lineage: Eukaryota > Metazoa > Arthropoda > Arachnida > Ixodida > Ixodidae > Ixodes > Ixodes ricinus. The sequence continues at coordinate 35,139 of JAZHYW010026261.1, read as the reverse complement.
TGCACGCCTTTTTACCTTTCGCCTCCTCTTTCTTCTTTTGCCTTTCTTTCCTTTCTTGGACACTCGTGACCGATTCGCGCACCGCGTTTGCCTTTGGTGACGACGGAAGCTCTGCTCTCCGGCCATTTGATCAAGGAGGTGTGTGCTGGGCTGGGCAGCGGGAAGGGAGAGAGAGGAGGCACGAACACGGGCAGGGTAGAAAAGATTTTTTATTATTTTTTATGTTGTTTTATGTTAAGGTTAGTGCTTGGGCCTGTCTATTCAAGCGTGGCCTTGTTTCGAATCAGTTTCGATCTTGCAGCGAGGCACCCGATCCTCCATTCCCATCTTTTCCTCAGTTTGTGTGAGGAAGTCAGTGTCGACTCTTCTTAAGCGGCCTGCTATTCGTCACTTCCTGCTTCGTGGCGTGTTGCAAAAAGTTCAAAATAAGAAAGACAAATTGGTTTAACAAAAAAACAAAAAAAAACGCGCGCTTCCCTTTTTTTTTTTTCTTTTCGAAGACGGTATGTGTTTGACAAGGCCACCTTCATTATGTGCCGGATTTGAAAACGAAAGTTGCGACTTACCGCGAACTGCACATTTTCTAAGAAAATAAATAAATAGCTCTGGTCAAACGAAATAGGAAAAGAATAATGTTATTACGAACGAGAAGAATAAGAAAATAATAATAATACATCGATAGAGTTATTCTCTCCCCGTCGCGAAGTTCTGAAGAAAGCGCCGACAAAGGGGCAGAAACAGGCTACATGACACTTTTTCTCAATAGTTGTCTGGCAGTATATACAATTTCTCTCGGGGAGGCTAGACAGCGGTCGAATTTGGGGCCAGCCGCACTCTTGTGTCCAGTTTTATGGATTTCCGATTGGCCTTCTCTCCTATTCTTTCCCACCTACTCTCTCATGTCCTCCTTCTCCATTTAGGGAATAAAACTGTCCCTTTTCCTCCGTTGTCTGTCGTTGTCGACGTTGCCGCTTCTCGGGCCCGGGGAACATCCCCTTCCTCCCTTTTCTCCCATCTCCGAAACCACCGATATTTTGCGGCCTCGAATCCTCCCGTTTCTTTCTTTTTTTTTTCACATGGCAGCCTCCTCTTTCGCACTTATCCGCCGCTTTTTTTTATGCTTCTGTATGTGTATGCTCGTTCATTTCTCGGAAAGCAATACAGTCATGTCTCGTTAATATGGACCCCGTTAATATGGACACCCCGCTATATGGACACCATTTTCGGGGACAAACTGGGAAAATACATGCATTTTTGTCTCGTTAATATGGACAACTCACATTATGGACGATTTTTTGGGGGAACGGAGGTGTCCATATTAACGAGACATCACTATAGAGAAACTAACGCCAATCTCTCTTCTGATTATTTTTTTACGTGTTAATTAGTCACGTGACTCTCAGAGATCACTCGAGGAATTTCTTTTCCTTACTTTTTTTAAATCTTGAATATCAATATTGATTGCCGTGACGATTGTGACAATCTTGATCGGTTTCGGATTATATCATCGAGGTTGTTCTCCGTGCGGAGAAAGTAAGGGAGAGGAGGAGAGTAGAGGGTACGTCAGGACCCCGAGCTCTGATTGGAATGAATAGTGGGTAGACCTAAAGCTAGCTGCCTTTGTCTCCACTGCACTCGTCGAACGCTTCCGAATGCGAGAGCCATACGCCGGACGCTGGCGTTCCGTGTTCCAACGCGTGCAGTGGAGACAAAGGCCTATCCACCAATCATTCCAATCAGAACTCGGCGTTCTGGGCCGGCTTGCTAGAACACGCGTCTCAGCCGAGGCTTGGTGAAAGACAACACTGCAAAGGCTGGGGCGTGCGAGCATCTTGAGACGCCGTTTGAGTCCCGCTCAGTGCGTCTGGCTTTGGCTGTGCCGTAGCCTCCTATACACCGACGAAACCTGGCAGATCGCCACGAGAAGCGGCCGCCGAAATGGAAAAGGTGGAGCGGCACACAACGGATGGGAGGAGAGCCACGTGACTGGCGCCCCGCTGCGGCGATAAGCCGAAACACACTTCCCCCGAGCGAACAAGTGTGTTTCGGGTCCTCGCCGCTGCAAAAGCCGTGCGCTGACGTCCAGGTTTCCCGAGGAATGCTCTGTGCTACCAGATCCTCGCGCTCCCAATCTGCGACCGGGCACTCTTTGGCTCCGTCGTCGAACTGCCAGGCTTTATGAGTATGGAGGAGGCTATGGCTGTGCTTTCTTTCACCCAGTCTCAGCTGGGACGCTGTCTGTAACAAGCCGGCCCTGATGTCCCCGCGCGTGTTCTCGTCTCGTCCCTCTCTCAGAGTATCGGCGCATAGTCACTGACAGAACGAGTACAGCAGGGCGTCCCTTTCTCATCCTCCCAGCGATCCTAGCTAATACTTCCACTAAAAAGCCGCATTCCGTGTTTCTTACCAGAAGCGACGTTCTCTGCGGCAGCGACTGGTGTGACGATACGAGTTTCAGCGACGTATCTCCTCAAAATGGTATCACGGGCGCCAAATGTGCCTGGTCATGCGTGGCCTGTTGGTTGTCGCTACATGTACTAGGCTGCGCGCGCTGTCGAGGTCTTTAGCACGAATGGAAAAGCGACGTAGTATGGGTCGGACAAACACTCTGAAGGTTTGAATTTACGAAATGCAAAGCGTCAGATCGCGTTCCTGAGTTTAGAAACAAATATGTAGAAAAATAGACAAACGAATAATCAAACCAGGATATATAAAAGAAAGGGGGTGGGGCGGAATTTAAAAAACTCGCGTTGCTACATTTTATTATTTTTTTGAGCTAAGGGACTATCGCGTCCCTGCGACCAACTCTCGGGTGATAATTTGCAACGGAATAATATATCTTACAAAAAACAACAAGAGAAAACGGTCCACTAAGGTGGTAAAGAATAGATGACCGCGCCTTGTTTTTCTGGAACCGACATCAGCTATGCGTAGGTCGATCGACCCGCTGTCCTCTAGTTTTTAGTAAGGATTCGGAAGCGACGAATGAAAATGAACTGTTTGGCCTGCTCAAACAAAAAGACTTTCGTCCACTTCAACCTCGCTAATCCTTTTTGTTTTCTTTTTCTCTCGCAGGTGAGCCAGACCAAGGTTTATTCTCTAGCGCTTCCACTGGCGGACCGGATGGGTGGTGCCTCGTTGAATCGCTACCAGCGCAACAATACCGCTAAGTTTCGACGAGACTGCTATAGCGAACAATACAGTTACGTTTGTGTGTCATTTCTCTTTCCGCTGCGTCAACGAGGCTCATGCAGCCAGGAACATGTTTTGTACAGGGCGTAAGGGAGATTACCTTAATATTTTTTACAGTGCTAATCACGACTTTCTATAACGCGCGAGCGTGCGGCTTTATCCGGGGACCGCTAGACTGGTGCCATTCGGCGGAAAATAAGATAGTCACGTGCTGCGTAACATGGAACGGCCCCATTCGAGGGGTATGCTGCCCACTCTATCAGCTTGATAAGCGATAAAAAGTAAAGTGTTTTGCGATATATTTTTGTTTTTTGATGACGACATAGTTGATACGCCTCTCATGCTTTAGTTTGCTTATTGTTCGAGCAAATCATGTTTTTAAAAAGCGTGCGAGCAGCCTCTCCGCGTTCGCCGCCAGCTGATGGAGTGGGCAGTGACACCCCTCGAGCGGGCCGTTCCATGTTGCGCCACGTGACTAGCTTAGCGTTTCCGCGAATGCCACCAAGGCCCAGCGCTCCTCTCTGGAGAAAAGTCGCACGCTTGCGCGTTATAGACAAGTGTGATTAGCACTGTACAAGCACTTGCAGAGCTATGACTGGCAACCGATCTTGAATGATAATTGCGCGGATTCGGCTGCTGAGGCTCTTACAACAGTAGTTTCGAGCGCCATAGGTAAATACGTGCCTAAGCGTTTTTCTCGGGCAAACAAGTACCCGTCATGGTTTTCAAGGGAGCTCAGGCGTTGCTTACGACGTAAGCTTCATTATCATCGTCTTTTTAAAAAATCTGGACTGCATAAGTGGTACGCCAAATTTAGTGAGTGTCGTGCTTTGGCAAAAGGGCTTTTTAAACAAGACGAAAGTATGCATACGGCTGTACTTGAGACCGATATGCACACGAAGCCAAAAAACTTTTGGAAGTATGTACCATCAAAAAAGAAGCGAAATCATAATGTGGTCCCCATAAGAGATGATTCTGGTTACACATGTGATCCAAGTAAAATTGCCAATAAGTTTGCAGTGCATTTTAAATCCTGTTTTTCGTCTGCGGCAGTCACTGACGGCAGCACGACGTGCCAAGGCACATTAGATTTTCTTTCTTTTACCCCATTTGACGAACTTGAAATTAAGGAAAGCATTTTTAAAATGAAACCTAAGCTGTCTTGTGGTACAGATGGCATTCCCAGTTTTATTGTGAAAGGGTGTGCGGAGCTTCTGTCTCCTGTCTTATTACACATATTTAATTTATCACTTCGTTCAGGAATATTTCCGTCTATCTGGAAAAGCGCCGTAGTTGTTCCGATTCATAAATCAGGCGATCCTAGTATTGTAAACAACTACCGTCCCGTTTCATTATTGTGTAGTTTTTCCAAGGTTTTTGAGATGGTAATACACAAACGTCTGTACAGTTACTTCAGCCTAAAAATAAACCCCGAGCAACACGGATTTTTGAAGGGCAAGTCGGTTCAATCTAATCTGTGCTCTTTTTTAGATTATACTGTTCCATTTGTTCGTGACCATGCACAAGTCGATGCAATATATTTTGATATGACGAAGGCCTTCGATAAGGTTGATCACAATATTCTTCTTACCAAACTTGATAGTTATGGTTTGTGTCCAACGTACTGCCATTGGTTTAAAAGTTATCTCTCATGTCGTGAAAATTATGTTCGTGTGTCAGGGCTCATGTCTGATAAATTTTTGTCGCCTTCCGGAGTGCCCCAAGGAAGCAACCTTGGTCCACTTTTATTCTTGATTTTTGTGAACGACATCTCTCATAGCGTGAAAAACTCTGAAGTATTACTATTTGCCGACGACATCAAACTTTTTCGCTGTGTTCGTTCGTACTCGGAGTGCAAACTTCTTCAGGATGACGCGTTGGCAATTTCAAGGTGGTGTTCTATGAACCATCTTTTGCTTAATGAGCAAAAGACAAAAATAATGTCCCTGTCTAGAAAGCGACATTCACTTGTGTTCCCTTACACAATAGACAGCAGTGTCATCTCCCGAGTGTCCGTCATTCGTGATCTTGGAATTTTTGTTGATTCATCTTTAAATTTTAATAATCATGTTTCAGCTATATGTAATGCCTCTCTTAGGAATCTTGGGGTGATATTTCGTTTTACGAGGCAATTTTCTTCTCCTGATTGTCTCGTGCGTTTGTTTTGCTGCTTAGTGCGTACAAAGCTGGAGTTTGCTTCAATTGTTTGGAATTGTATCAACCACACTGCGTCATGCTCTATTCGCAACTTTCAGCGATGGTGGTACCGCGGTGTGAGAATTGCTCTCCCTAGCTCCTGGATGATCGGCCTCATAATAAATGGCCTTGCCTACACATTCCTGGCGTGAAAAAATAACGTAAGGCTCTAATGCTGCTCGTATATACCAAAACTAGGATTACTTACGCGTCGCATACCCAGCCTCGTACCGCTGTTCTATGACGATCATCCAGATGACAGCCATTTTGATAGGCACCAGTGCGCCCCCTATAGGCCGTGCAAGTTGCGAGAAGACGCTTCGTAGGCATAATCTATGACAGGCATTTTGGGCGCAATTGTTTCTACTAAGAAACTAGGGTTGTGCACCTTGCTTGATAGAAGGCGTTTACATGATTTTATGTTTTTCCATAAGTTGTGATGGCCTGTAGCTGAGCCGGTTGGTTATCCATGCTTACTGATTACCAGCTGAACGTTAGGAAAAGCGACGAAGAGAGAAAGAAGCACGCTGCTGGACTAGCAACCCTTTTAATAAACTTCCTGTTCCTCATCTCAACCTCATCCTAAAAGGGTAGCTTCTTCTTCTTCTTCAGTCAGAGCTTAGACAGAAACTTCCTTTTTCTCCCCACGAACCGTGGAGTTTTCTGCTTCTTCGACTTTCGGATCTCTCAAAACTTCCTTCTTTTTGTCTTTTATACTTCCGGCGGTGTCACCCTCGTTTTACTCGAATCGGATCTTGGAGTCAAAAGGTCCCAACTTGGTTCATCCGAGGGGCCGCTCTCCTCAGATACATTTTTTCTTCAGGGAGAAGGGATCTGATATTGTATCAGGTTTTTCCTTGGACATCCAAGACCTTTACTATTCAATTCCCCATGCGGCTCTCCTCAAGGTCCTCCGAGAAACCATTGAGGAGCAGGGTCTTCAAGGGTTTCAAAATTCAACAGGGATGAGCCTCGACAGCTTCTTGGAGCTCCTGACGGCATATCTTTCTGCGACGGTGGTGTCACACCAAGAACAGCAATTCTTACAAAAACGCGGGGTGTGCATCGGTTCTCGAGTGGCCCCCTACTTGAGCGATTTGTACCTAGCAGCGTGCGGGAGGAACATTCAAGACCAGTTAAAGGATCAACGCATCGAGGCCATCTTTCGGTATGTTGACGACTTCCTCATACTAAGCAACTCTGATGCAGATGAGGAGAGTAACGGGTGCTTAGACGTGGTCATGCGCAGCTTCGAGCATAGCTGCCACGGATTGGCTTTTACCCATGAACTTCCCGTCAACAATTCCATACGGTTTCTAGATCTCTCATTGGAGTTTCAACCTTCCCACGTGTGCTGGAGTTATGAACCCCGTTCATGTAAGGGGTTCCTTCCGGTTACCTCGGAGCATTCCAAAAACGTAAAACTGGCGCTGGCCACCAAAGCTCTAGTCTCGGCGCTACAGAAGTCCTGCCCACGTAAGGTGGGGCGCAGCTATCAAGGACAGCTGGGTTGACTCCAAGATTCCGGGTATCTCGAGTACCCTCCTCGTACCGATATGTGAGAAGCTTTGTAAGCAAATGCGACAAAATCCTGAGAAAAATCAAACAACGCAAAAGAAACCCCAAAGCCTTTCGTAGTGGTCCCATATGTTCACGGCATTACTCATCGGTTAAAAAAGATCGCCGGCCGACAACGCATCCACGTTTTGTGCTCCGCCTCCAACAAGGCGTACGCCATGTGCCGTAGGGTGAACCGGAAAACCGCCCAGAACGGGACGACGACCTGCAGCACTGCGCATCGAACACCCTACGCCCCATGCGAAAAAGGAGTTGTTTACAAGATCCCTATGTCATGTGGCAAAAGCTACATAGGGCAAACAGGGAGGTGCATAAACGACCGCACCAGAGAACATGCAGCCTCTGTGGCCGCACTAACGTCGGCGGGCCACCTTTCGGCACATTGTCGGGCCTGCAAATGTGCTCCTGATTTCACAAACATTACCGTCGTAGCAAAACACCGAAAGCAGCTTGGAAGGGAGCTCCTCGAGGCGCTGGCCATTGAGGAGCGGGAGGGAGAATGCGTGAGTGTTGCCTCCATCGCGCTCTTGCCCAAAGAAAAAATGTATCTGAGGAGAGCGGCCCCTCGGATGAACCAAGTTGGGACCTTTTGACTCCAAGATCCGACCGAGTAAAACGAGGGTGACACCGCCGGAACTATAAAAGACAAAAAGAAGGAAGTTTTGCAATATGCTTGCGCTGGGAACCTCCTGGGTTCGAATCCCCGCCGCCCCCGCCCTTTTCGATCTGGATGAGTTTCGTACCGGCACGCGTTCGTGTGATCACTACTGCGTGATGCACGTTAAAAACCCCAGGTTAGCGGTTGTACCGCACTGGCTAAATTTCTCATCTACAGCTAAGAGACCGATTACCCGTTGAGGCGCATCTCCCCATCAAGGCTGTATAAACATATAGAGCAAACCAATTTTTTTTTATTATTTTTTTTTTACGTTTTGCAATATCCGAAAGTCGAAGAAGAGGAAAACTCCACGGTTCGTGGGGAGAAAAAGGAAGTTTCTGTCTAAGGCTCTGACTGAAGAAGAAGAAGCTACCCTTTAGGATGAGGTTGAGGAAAAGGAAGTTTATTAAAGGGTTGTTATACATTCGTTCCAGCTTGGGTCCAGACGCAGCCGATGCTACGAGCGCGAAGCGTGTGGCCCTGAACAGTGCTTGCATCGCACGAGTGCGCGTGCTTGGCAGGGACGCTGAAAGCCCGGAGCTCGTGCTTGCAGCATCGCTCTGCGTCTGGACCCAAGCTGAAACGAAGTATAGTCCAGCAGTGTGTATCTTTCTCTCTTCGTCGCTTTTCTTAACGTTCAGCCGGTAATCAGTAAGCATCGGATTTTTCCATAAGGTTGTGAACGGAAGTGTTCATTCATCGCTTTTGTTAAGTACTGTTTGTTTCCATATTCCCTTGCGGTCTAGTCGGTTTCAGAGCCCGTTCTACTCGCGGACTTTATATGATACGTCTCTCTTAACAAGAATGCAGCTGGAATTTAACAGGCTTGACCAATCTGCTATAGACATTTTTAGTGACGTCACAACTTTTCGACGTACACTGGAGTCGATCATTTGTGTATAAAATTGAATCTATGTGGCTGTCTGCATTTAATTTCCAATGACGAACTGTGTACCACTATTTACGCTATGGGGTGTTTGTGGACACAACAAAACTAAGATTATTATTATTATTATTTCGTTTATGCTGCACTTTAGCAATACTGTTTACTTCAAACGATAATTAATTCAGCCACACAGGTAAACCTTTATGATCCTTCAACGTAAAGATGGGACTACATTCCAATGACTTTGTGGCGCATTTCACTCTAGCTAAGTTCCAGTGAAAACGTTCGTGCATCGGTAGAGCGTCTTCAACGCAACAGTGTAGCTAAGTTCTGATGACACATCACTGCGACAGGGCCGCGAAATTCTCATGAAAGTTCACTGCCATAATACAGTTGAATTCGATTTTATACATGAATACAGCTAGGTTTCATTTATACTTAAATCGAACGATACAGTTCAGTTTAAATTATAGCTGAGTGCAAACATGCAGCAAAGTGTTTTTTTTATATTTTAATCTTTAAGGTTTAATGAGACCTTAGTGCAATTCACTCTAGCTAAGTTCCAATGAAGATTCAATGCAGCCTTAGAATGAAACAGCAGTGCAGCGATTCAGTTTACATTGAACCAGATATCACTGCAACAATACCGCCTGAGTTTAGTGAAACTTCAGGGCCACTGTCGAAATAAATGTCATGGGAGCTCTTTTATTGTTTTCTTGATGATTTTTTATTCACTAGCTGTCTGACAATGTATTTGCCTTTACTCTGACTGTGGTAAGATTTTGAGACCCAGCAACAGGCCTTTTGCTTCGAAAAGTGAATACCGATACAAGGCAGCCGCTGGTTCAAACGGGTATTACTATGAATTCACTAATATTTTCACTGCGCTGCTTTGGTGATGCCGGCTAGCAGTGTTATTCCTTTACAGTGTCGTACGGAACGGCGTTCCAAAGAATGACCTTCTTGGAACGCGCTCTTTTTAGGAGGAACGGGGAATGCCGCCGTTCCACCTTGCATCGGTGGAACTGGAACTGGAACTCGTGATCTTCCCGAGAAAATGGCAAAAATAACGGTTATTTTTTTCTTTTTGTTTTGTTCTTTTGCAATTTCGATTGAATTTAGTAGACATTCAGGCTTTTTTATTATCAACTATTTGAACCCCCGGCTTCAAGCGATGGGAACTTCAATCTTAGGAATGTAACGGGTAGGCGTTCCTTTAAGAGCACTGGAACTCGTTCCAAGATTGAGAAGAAACGAGAAACGAGCTTTCGTTCCTGTTTTCGGAGGTAACGTGCGCTACACTGGTCCCTTGTTCCTTAATTCTAAGCCATTATAGGTTTCGTTTGTTGTTTTCTGGGCGCATACACAAGACCATGCAAATGGAATCGCAATACCGCCGCATCGTCGCGAGCTATCAGTCACAAAGAGGGACCCTTTCTCCAGCGGGTCCCCTAAGTTAGTTTGCCAGATGTCCGTCCGGATGCCGAGAACACGGCCGGGTGTCGCACTTGTTCCCGCAGGGCGTCTTCTTCTGGGCTCTTGATTTGCTTCTTTCACATCTCCCCTACTGCGTGGCCTCAGCCCAGCGTCGTTCTCATGTCAGCTGCTGGCGATATTGGATGTCGTGACAGCGTCGACCGGGACCGACGGAACAGTCCTCTCAAAGCGGACGCATTCTATTTCTATTATTTATTTACCTTAGTGTGTCTTGTTACTTGCTTCCACGCGTATTTTCTTTATCTGCTTCGTCTGTACATGCTCGCCTGGAATTGAGCTGCTGTAAATGATACACTGCACCTCCTTCGTTTTCGTCTTTGTTTTTCCCACTTCCCATGACATATTTACACTGACCCCTCGTCGGCGATAGAGTTTTTGTTCCGACAAGGGTGGTCTCATCTTTCTAAGTGGTGATCCGATTCTCTCTTAACAAACAAAGGAAAATTTTTTTTTTTTTTTTAACAGCCTAAATGGAAAAAGAATGTTAAAACGAATTTACAACGAAGAAAAAAATATTTGGAGCTATATTTTGTGGCGCAAAACGAGTTTGTAGCTTGCGCCCGCGTGAGCCGCCGCTGGTCACGTGGTAGACCAGTGCGCCGCCGCGCGGCGCCGCTGCCGCCTCAAAGCCACGCCGCCGCCGCACGCTGAGCGTAAAGCGCGGTCCAAACCAACGCTTCTTTTTGCGGCTGTAGGCCGTGAGCGAAAGGATGTGACGCATTTCGTGTCGTTTTTGCTGTTTCCGGGCGCGCTTTCGGAGTCAGAACCGTGCGGTTTGCTTTGGACGATGCCAGCTTCGGGCGAACGCGCACGCGCGCACGCAGGCACGAGCGCACTCTGGCGGTGAAGCGCAACTGCGACAGACTCGCCGGCCAGACGGCGAAGAAACGCGGAGCCGGAACTAGCTTGCCCTCCACCGATTGGCCGGAAGAGAGGAGCGTCCGACTACGTCACAACGCGTCTTCGTGCGCTTTCAGGAATAAGTTAAGATCGACCAACTTTTTTGTGCGCGTCCGGAAGAAGCAAAGAACCGGCGCGACGTCACGAAATACGTCACATCCGCTAGCCGCCCGACCTACACGCGCAAAAAGAAGCTTTGGTTTGGACCGCGCTTAATGCGCCGCCGTTTCAACGCGTTTCTCCGCGCCGCCGCCGCCATCGCCGCGCAAGTTCGTCTGCTCCGCGGCGCCGCCGCCGTCATCTGAACGGGTCTTAAGCAGTGTGTCGAACCGAAAAAAATACGGGTTCGGTTACGGTTCAGGCTTAGGTAAATTTATTTTGTTCCGGTTCAGTTCCGTATTCGATTAATTGATCCGCGAACCGGTTCGCGAACCGGTTCGAAAATTATAAATGACGAATTGCAACATCAAAATAAATTTCAAATAAAACATCTGAAATCAGCACATACGAAACGGGATACATCGTCGAAACTAGTAGTGCATAACGTTTATAAAAGCCTGTAGTCAATGCAAGCGGCAAACAACGACTGTCCGATGACAGGGCTGTCTGTCACGGGCGCTAACTCCAGCGTCTGCTGAGCGTTGGTTTGAGCGCACGCGCCCGCTTAAAGGGACCATGAAATGATTCTGAAATCGAATTTCATCCACCGGGCGTCGTAAAAGGTGTGAAAAGAAACACAAAAACACAAAAATAGGGAGCCAAAAAAATTCTTTGCTATAGAACTTTTAAAAGAAAACTGGACTCTTTTGCGCCTTCTTTCCTTCGAAAGCTCTCTGCCTGTTTACTGCTATGCATCCGCGGAACTGCAGCACGTCAGCCGAATCCACGTCGCCTATTGGGTAAGAGCCTACCTCACCAGCACCGCGATCATAAACAATAAATAGCCGGCAAATGTTTCCTAAGAGTTTTGTTAAATAATATTCAGATCCACATTTTGTAGCATAATTAGAGATGTGTGGCGAAAATTGCCAAATTTGATAATGCTGAGAGCCAAGCGCCATCTATCGTGTGGTAAACGAAGCTGAGAGCCAGCTCCGGAGCTGTCCTGGCTGTCCTTTTTACGATCAAATCAGCATGGCCGACAGCGTCGCTTGGTCACCGTGTTCACGACGACCAACGAACGTTTATTTTTTTTTACGTGTTCTTCTCGCGCGTCCCGACTTCAAGCAGCAAGAAAAAAAGTACTTGAAACAGACCACGACGAACAAGAGCGCTGGATCCGCAAACACCCGAGACAAGCTGAAACGGCAACTTTGGCAGATAGGCCTAGCAGCCATTCCGCAGCGTTGCTTCGACGGTACTTGACCAAGACAGTGACCACGACCGGCTGGCGTGCTGAATGGAATATGCCCGCGCGGCCCTTGTGTACCCTTCCCGTATTATAGTTTGATCGCCGACCTCAATTTTAGATTAAGAGGTGAGGTCAATCTCTTCCTTTGTCATTTCCTTGTTTTCCGAGGCAGTGTTGACGAACACTGTCGTCTAAAAGGGACTTTCGTCGATTCTTTCTTCTTGTTTTGTGTGATGTAGAGCTCGAATAAACGCCGTATGGATTACCTTCGTAACACGGTATGTACACTTTGTTATTGGTTTGCCATTTATATTCTGACACGACTGCATGTCACTGTCGAGCTATAACAGTTCGTGGGAGCTACGTGCAATGCCGGTCCAACCTTCCTTTGCAGAGTGTCAAGTCAGTATCGAGTTGCAATCGTAAAATATCGGTCCCGAAGCGCTTACCAACAGCGTAAATACAGCACTTCCATCAAACGCGCGCGAACACTCCGAGTGTGAACAGGTATTTACGTGGCTCTTGCTGACACTGTCGTAGTTCAAACGTATCTTTTTTAACGTCGGCTCGCTCTTGCATCTCCGAGGCAGCGAAAAAACGCCGCGCCAATTTGTTTCTATCTACGTCGCTTTGCAAACGACTGACACGGGCCGCCTTTTACCAACAATGACAGTTGGGTTGACTTCTGGAGTCTTCGACGGAAGACTCGCCGCACTTCCCAACAGGCATACCGGCGTATGGGACTAGTCCCATGCTGTCGCTGTAGCGAAAAATATCTCATTGAATTTCGCTCAGCTGCGATGTGTCCACGGCAATCGCGGCGATGAGGGGCGCCGATTCAGAAAATACGTCGGTGACATCAGCGCCATCAGCGCAGTAAAACCTACCGGCGCACCCCAATTCGCCGCCGCTGACGCTTCCATTCTACAGCCGAGAGAACTTCCGGTTCCTGTCCCAGCGTACGTCACGACCGTCAAAATTACGCCGCAACTTGTTTTGCGGTCAGTGGGAGAGAAAGAAAAAGTCGATATTTCATTATTTTTTTGTGTAGAAGTTAATGAACGGAGACGAAAACGGATGCCTGTTCGGCATTCAGTGAACGTTGAAGGTTTAATGTAAAAGTTATCTGGCAAAAGTAAAAAGGTCATTTCATGGTCCCTTTAAGTCCCATGACAACGCTGGGCAGGCGACGGAAGCAACAGAAGCTCGGCAGATCCTTTGTCAAATTCGAAAGTGCGCGCAGCTTCGCTTCTCCGCGAGCGACTAGGGTTTGTATCCCTGTTTTTTTCCCCCGCATTTATCGAGTTTCCGGTACGAAAAAATACGGCATGTAAATCTTGACACTTCATAGATCGATATACTCTGACCGGTGCTTGGGGCAGCGAAGAGCAGATATAATTCATGAATGCTCATTTCAACTGTAAATAAAATTTCTTTCTCTCCCTCAAACATTATCAAACTCCACAGCCTTTTCTTTTCTCATTCCGATGGAAGCAAGCTTCAAGAACTCGCGCGTTCTAGAAACGTGTTATGAAATGAGCACACAGCAGCATTTAGGATTTACGAGATTGTAGAAAAATGAAATACCGTGACGCGATTTTTTTTTTTTTTTTGCACAGCCTTCCAATTTTTTTTTCTTCCGTGCAAACCGTGACCAGCGCAATACTGGTTCCTATGTCAAGATTCATGGATGCCGCGTTTGTCAAGATTCATGGATGCAGCGTTTATATTCCTAAGACTGAGTGGAGAAGAAAAATATGTAAGCGAGGTGTGTGTCAGTTGACGGCACTTAAAAAACAAATGGCATTGATAGCACATTCATTGTCAACAGCGCGTGGCCGAACCGTTTTGACATGAGCCGGTAACCGTTATTTTTTTTCCGGTTCAGTTCCGGTTCGGGTTCATCGCGATAACAATATAACGGTTCGGGTTCGGGTTCAGTTCCGGAAAAAATACCGGTTCGGTTCCGGTGTTCGGTTCGGTTCCGGTTCGACACCCTGGTCATAAGGCCCGTTCCCACACCTGTAACCGAGTAGAACTGACTGAGACAAGACCGGTTTTTAAGCCTCTTGCGAAGGCTTAGGACCGGATTCGCCGCTACGGAGCAGGTCCTAACCCGTCGTAAGAGGCTTGAAAACCGGTCTTGTCTCAGCCGGTCGTGCTCGGTGGCAATTGTGTGAACGGGCCTTCAAAATCTCTTACGACGGGAAAACATGCTGGCGCCACCTACCGGGTAACCGCGAACAATAACGGTTCCGTATACTTCCTTTTTCGTTTTTGCATCTTATCTTTTTTTTTTTTCTTTGCTCGAGAAAACTTCTGTTATTCTTGTAAACGACAATTTTTTATGGGTCATACGTACATTTGACCCCAAAAATACCGCAAAACCGAATAGACTACTTCCATAAAGCCCTGCATGCAACACGGCGCGCGTTGCACTCTGGGAACTAGTTGGCCAGGGAGGAGTGTAGCATGGTTTCGGTTTCGATCGACACGTCGACAAGAGATTATGCACAGAGCGTGGCATGTTTTCTGGTCCCGTGAGCGTCATTTGTGGTCTCTAAACTAACCTAAATGACCAGACCTCGAAGCTTTAGCACAAGCCCGAGACGTATAGCTTGTCTTAACGCATGCTTGTTGTATTTTTGTACTTGAGCATTTCTGTTAGCGTTTCCAGGTATGTGGACTAGCCAGTGCTGGGAATCTCAACGCTGCGAAGCTCGGGGATCTTGCTTGTGTACGAATCAACAAGCTGTAGCAACCAATAAGTATGCATACATCGAGCTCGCGCCTTTACATTAGTGTTGTTGATCAGGAAGTTGGTTTGTTTCGTGCGTCCATAGACGAAATATAACTTTTTGCAATTACGGTTTTTCTTAATACGCCTGAGTACCCGAGGTAAAACTCGGAGGCGACATTGAAAAGCTCCATTTGAACACACTTCTCATCGCTAATCTGTACTGCCCCGCAGCACTGCACGAAGTGAAGTCCCCACCCGCTTTCAACATCGCGTATACGCATAAAGTTATCCTGCAATCATATAGGCACATTCGCATATACAAACTGTTTTAAGAAAGCAAAAGTCGAGCACTTGTGTGAAGAATGTCGCACCATTCGCCGGACGGGCATGAACCCCGGTGCGCCAAACGAACGAAATTATTCAAAGCGCATTTGACGGTTGCTAATGGCCATAACATTTGTTATGTGTTTGCTTTCTTCATGACTGAGTATGCCGAGATAATTTCAGACACACCGTTCAGGCACAGATCTTGGGCGTCAGTAAAAGCTCGTCCAAAAAGGCTTAGCGAGGAGTAGGGGACGCTTGCTAGGGCCACCGTCGTAGCTAGCCGATCTCAGCGTTTGCGAAAACTTCATCTTATATCAGCATAAAATTTGAGTGGGAGATGTATGATGACACCAGGAAGACATCACAGTAACTTTTGTGCAGTAGTGAGGTCGAATTTATTTTAAAATGCGGCAACGCTGGCTCAACTTTGATACTCCTGTGAGGATGCGGCTTGCTTTTCACCCAATGAAGTAACAAGAAGCGGACGTTTGGCAAACAAAATACGTGTAGGGCTCAAGGTGACCAAATTTCAGTTGTAGTTCACTGGTACTAGTCGGGATTATTGAAATTGAGCTCAAAGATGCACTCGTGGGGTGAGGTGACTAAGCCACGTCTTACTACGTTTGCATACGCACGCACAATATCCGGTGTTTCGGGAACCAAGGAAAGTGCCCCGGTCTTCGTTTTTGTATCGCTCGAGAATGAGTGTATTGTACATTCGTGAAAAGTCTGATAGTCGAAAACGCAAGCAGCGCGTTCGGTCGCGGCGTGATAGCAGGAGATGAAGCTGCTCAGTCGAAACCGAAACTGAGTGGCCAACTAGTTCCCAGAGTGCACTGCGTGGTATTTCGCCGCGATGGGGCGCGTCGGTTTTGGAAGAAGTCTATTCGCTCTAGAAAAATGCAGTTCCAGGGTCACCGCAAAGTTGACGCCAGCGTGCGAGTGTTTTTTCTTTTTTTTTTATGTGTTGTTTAGTGAAATTTCGAGAACGTTTAAGGCACTAGGTCCTATGGAGTCGCAAGTTTGTAAACGGGCCTTTAGAGCACGGGGAAAATCGGCAGACAGAAGCCATTCCCATAGACCACTTTTGAAACGCCGCTTCTCTGCTTCAGGTTTCCACAGGCCTCGCATAACTATGCACGTGGGATCTCTTTTTACTTCCTCGTCTGGTTTTGGGACGCTCTTTGTTGCCATTTTGGAACCTCGTTTGGTGTATGGGCAGGATACACTCTTAGAAAAAAAGGGTCATTTTAGTCCTCCCTGAAAGGCGGAACGCTCTTGACACATATGATCCTTCAGAAAGGGAGAAACTTTCGTCCAAAGAAGGGTAGCAAAGTTCCTCCGTCGCCTGCATCTCATTATGGCGGCCACGAATCGAGCAAATCGAGCTCAATAAGCCTTAACGAGAACACTAAATCTACTGTAAGGAGTGAGAGGAGCAGCAAATAAAAAAAGTACCACAAGCTTTCCGCGAACTGTATTTTTTCCGAAGCCGGCTTCCCCTGCAGGCAAAGAAACTTGCGTTTCGAAAGCATGCAGTCACTCAGTCGTCTCATCGTCAGCACTGCGATGTTAAACAGAGACAACCGGCACCCAGTTCACGCACTTTATGTCTTACCTTTGCTATTCCTCGAACCACAATTCCTTCGTCAACTGCACATCACGGAGGAGTGGTAAACCATTCGCCCGCAATACCAAAAGCCGCTCTCAAAAACACTAAATCCTAAGCAGCCTATTGGCTCATTTGAGCACGGTAAGAAAAAATTGTGGCATAGCCGCGTAGCGTAAAAGGTGGTTAGATCGCTTGCCACCAGATGGCAGGGTCAAGCAGAGTAATCACAAGTAGCTATGCTAGGTGGCGCTAAATACCGCCCAATGCATGTTTTTTCAAAAAAATATTTAATTTTCTCAAGCTACCATTGCGCTTCGGAAACCGCAATTATACACACAGGAAACACATTACGTATACTACAAGCATCAGCTGAACATACATTGAGCGCATACAAATACATGGCGCATACAAACATCATTACGACACGCAAACGCGATCACACCCGAGCTCTGCGTTTCCGTCTTTTATACTGGTCGTTTTGAACGTACGGGATTTCTCGGTGACTGCATAATCAATAAAAAAATTCCCAGCATGTCTATTTTTTTTTCCAGCAATGTCATACCACTGAGAGTATTTTCAATGGCTCAGGAGATGAATCTCTTAATAAAAAGAAAACGCTCGATCATGCCGTAATTATTTGAAAGCCAATAAATCGAGTCGCTCTGATGCGGTTCCAAGCCATGAGTTTGTTTGCCCGCACGGCAATTCGTAGCGAGTATTTCTATTGTAGTGTTTATTTTTCTATTTGTGCTGTTCGCGCACGACCGCAATTGCCGTCTTGAGTTAATCTCTGTAGAGCGGATATTCACCCAGCTGCAAATGATGCTTCAAGGGCAGAGAAATTGCTTTTCGATCAACTTAAATGCAGTCAAAGCCGCGACTTGCGGCAAGTGTTAAGTGTACGGAGCTACGCCGTGGCGAGCTCGAAAATCTCTAGCGCTCGTCCCAGCGCGCCACTTGGAGGGCAGTTTCTGCAGGAACCGTAGTATATTTAAACAGCAAAATAAAGGATAGCTTTTTTCTTTTTTCGATTTTACCTACTATTTTTAATGCTGAAATTCCACACTGTAAATATACGTACTTTCCGTCATAATTTCGTACTGTTCAGTCCTTTCCCCAGAGCGCAATCGCTCTCTGGGACCGACAGTCACATTGGCCACACTACGATATGAGCTTACCGTTCAGACCAGCGTTCCAACATGACTATCCGCCCGTCGATCGATTGCACCTAATCCCTCAAGTGGTCTTAAACTCTTTAATGTAATGTAAAGCGGAATGTCAGCCTGCGACACCCCGCCCCCTCCGATCACGGCCCGACCAGTGGCATCAATGACCAACAGCTTACGTCATCTCATCTTGTTACACCACTGATACGCGAAGACACGGTCACATCGGCGATAATTCCAGTCTTCGATTCCCAACGCACAACACTGCCATCACGATGATGCTGCTATGTTGCTCACACGCAGAAATACAAAAACCACGCTGATTGCCGGTTGGAACTCGGCATGGGAAAACAGAACCGAACTCAGCACGGAAGCCACCCAGGCGGCCTGCAGCGAAACCTGCCTGTCTTGGACACAGTTCCTGCGATTTCCATAGCGTCGAAAATGTCGACACAATTCCGCATGGTTCCACTTTAGTAGTTCCGCGCGAGTCCCACACACCGGAGACGGCCATCTTACCCACTGTATGTAGCGCTGCTGACACTGCTCCGGAACTTCGCTGTTTCTAGCGGCTTCATTTGCTCGTTTGATAAAATTAGTGGTAAAAACTTCAATGCAACCGAAATGTTCTGCACGTTTGGACTAGAAGACGGAATTACAGGCGGCCTTCGCTGCCGCTTAAAGGGATGGTGAACCGAAATTTGGATTTCACAAAAACAATGCAAAAGATGTAGGCGGGACGCCACAATCCCTACAACACTACTCGTAAGGCGATATCTCGAATGGACGGCCGTATTTTGAGAAAAAGAGGTCGAGATTGAACCAGTGGCGGTCCCAGACTTTGGTTTTAGGGGGGCGAAATTGCTGCTTAAATAACAAAAAAGAGACATCACACTTTTTTGTGAATAAAGTTTTTTTTTTTTTTGTTAGTCCCACTGTTTGCAAGTCGGAAATGCGCAACATGTACACCTTTGCTCGCAATATAGGCTGTAAAATAAAAAAAATATTGCCTGTAAAATAAAAAAATTATAAAAAGCGATCGATTTGGGGGGGGGGGGCGGTCGCCGCCCTTCGCCCCCCCCCCCCCCCTTAGGACCGCCACTGGATTGAACGAGGCCGACGAGGCGCGTGGCGTCAAGATACCTAGCTTCCTCCTCTCTTCGCTTCGCTCCCTCAAGGCGGCGAGGCGGAGAAGACGCGAGGCCGTTCCCTCTCCTTCTCGGAGAAACATGACGTCAACAAACCTGTCAAATGCGCCTCCTTTTCTTGAAAAATACGGTCATCCGTTTCAGATATCGCTGTATGAATGATGTTTTGGTGTTTGTAGCATCCCGTTGCACGCTTTTGCCGCGTGTTTTGTGGAATCCAGATTTAGGTTCAGCATCCCTTTAAGCTCAATCAACTCAACAACTTTTATTAAACAACGTGCGCAACGTGCTCGAAAAACGAAACCGAAGAAGATGAGTCGGGAGGACGAAAGCTTTCTCCCGTCTGCCTGGAGTAGGAGGAAAACGCCTTGTTCCTCCCTTCTTCTTGTGTCCGCTTGGGGGCGCGTCAGTAGAAGGGAGGGAGACGCGCCGTTGCTACCTTTTTCCTCCATTTTTTCTTAGAGTGCAGGGCGCTAAGCACGTAAGTCAAAGGCGTATTCTAGGCAGCTACTGGTCTTTTTTTAATCGAAGCGATATGCTCGCCGAGTGCATTGAGGTAGAGAGAATCTCGGGCTCTCTTGATCCATAACAAGTTTGGAGTGTATGGAGTCTTCATTGGAAGTCATAAGAGCGTCCGGCCTTGCTGAACGGGTGCCGGCGGGGAGTCTCTGCGGAGCTTGTGCAACGTGCATTACACATCATGAAGGCGGTCGTTATTGGCAGAGGATAACAGGGAATTAGTTCTGGGCATGCGCTGTAAACAACCCGTTGAAGTATGGCGTTCATAAATAAATGGGATGAGGTTTACCTGGAATCTTGAGCCAATTGACCCCTTAAAATATCACGCCCTCTTACGGTCAATCTGAAACGTCCTAACACAGTGGCGTGCGCAAAACAAAAAGCACCAACAAGTTGGCAGTGATTTAAATGCAATTAAATGCAAAGGTGCAAGCAAGTTGGACAAGAATGAACGAAAAATAATATCTGGAGAATGGGAGGGACAAAGGACAAACACAAATCTCCAAACACACCAAGGTGACTGTTGCGCGACCGAAAAAATCCGCCTGGTCCGGGTTAAGGCAGCAGATATTCTCTAACCTTTTCTCTACGTCATCAAAAACTGTTCTGTCGAAAACCAAGCAAAAAGACAAAGGATGGAAAGGGGAGGGGGCGGATGGAGCCACGACCTGGTCGAGCGCAACAAAGCGTTGGTTGGCACGTGCTAGTTTGGTAGGCTTCGTGGATCTCTGAGTGTGGCTGCGGGGCTATCTTTCGGCCCGAGCTGTGCTCTCAGTTCTATTCCGTGTGCGTGTGTGTGAGCGTTGTAAATGGAAAAGTGTGAAAATGAGAGCCAATTGTGTATGTGCACCGGGCGCATTTGTCACTATAGTAGGTTACAACTCAAGAAGGTAGTGGCAAATGCCCCTCAAAGGGAATCATATATCCCTCCGCCACCTCCGCATCCAATAGCGTCCCATCGTTTCCGTGACGTCGCGGCCAACGCGTGAGGAGGGTCTTGCCTTTCTGTACATATGTGCTTTATCTTTCATCTTTGACTTAGCATTGTGGAAGCCACGAGAGGGAGATTAGAGTCGTCCCCTCCGATGGAAACAAAGACGACTTTCGGGGATTTTCTTCCCCTTCGATTGATACAAAGGCTGCTTTCAGGGGCTCGCTCCCCCTCCGATGAATACAAAGGTCGCTTTCTTAAAAAGTGGGGTCGAAGACAAGTTGGCACCACTCTGTGGCCATTATCTATCCATTGAACAGAAACAAGGAGCGTTTCCAGTGAACTCTTCTTTCGACTGCGGAGGGATTTCAAACCGGCGCATCACGCTTGTGGGAGGAGCATCTTCTACCTTTTTAACTTGTAACCGAATATAGCTCGTTCACCCTAAAAGACCGACCAACAAGCAGAAAGGAGGAAACTCTCCCCAAATTCTTCCTTCCCATTCGAGAAATGGGGAGACCTTCCTCCTTTCCGCGGTGAGTAGCTGAGAGACTGGCTCCTGCGGGGAGAGGACGAGAGAAGAGTGAAAGAGGGAATGGAGAGAAGGAAGCTGGGAACCGGCTTTTTGCCTGACAGAAGGCGATGCTTTAGGTCTTTAAAAGCCGACGACCAGTTTGCGCTTTCCACTTTTCCCTCGCTTCCTCCTCTGCGCCTTCTACCCTGTCCACTGTTGCCTGTTTCCTCCTCCCCTATGGTGAGTAGATCTTCTGCCTTGCAGAATCTCGGGTCTGGTCGTCGGCCTTTAAGCTGAGACTAGAAGCTCCTCCTTCAGCACGAGCTGGCTGGCTTCCTCAGTGCTTTGGTTGCGCGTGCCTGCGCGTTCACACTTGTGTTAGCAAGGGCAGAAAGCTCGCGCTCAAGGGGGAACTTCTAATCAACTTAAGATAAACTTTTTTTATTAGTATAGAGTTGATTGCGAAAAAAACAGAACTCACTCAAATTAAAGAAGTAAAAAAAAAACATGAACGTCAAGAAAGAAGAGCTGCGTCCGGAAGTAAATGAAGGAAGAATCGGCTTTCTAAAATAACATTTCACTTTTAGAAAAAAAAGGAAACATTTTTATAGAGGCGAGTTTATCGGCTGCTTCGTTTTGTCAAAACTTTGCTGCCTGCGTTGGTGCTGCCGTTCGCTGCTCACCCTCGTCTATCGCATTTCTTCTTTCCCTTCTCTCCTCCTGACAAATGGCAGCGGTTCTTTTGATCGGGCCTAGCCGACCGCGTCGGCGGCAAGATGGCGGACGACGGTCTCTTTGCGATGGCAGCGACGACGAACTCTCTATTGCTCTCTGTCTTCCATTGTCGGGTGCTTCCTCTTTTGTGTCGTTCATATTTCTCTCTCTTTCTCTATTCGTCACTTCTTTCGACTTGGTCTAGGTTAATGGGAAGTCATTTGTTTGGTTGTGCGGACAGTAGATCGTGCCAATCTACAAAATCTACAAAAAAATGTTCTGAGAATTTTCGTAAGCTAAACGTTTCGCGTTACTACACCCTCCTCCCGCTTTTTCTTTTTTCTTTAGAAACACGGTGTAATAAACCCGCATTACATCTATGCATATCATTTTAGCTTAAACTACAATCTTTAAGTAAAAAGAAGTACGTGCACTTTTGTTTCTTGTTTTGGTTGCCAAAATGAAAAATGGTGACGTTCCTATTAACGTATAACACCGACATTTTAAACATTTATTCGTCTAAAGAGCATTCAGAAAAGGTTTTATCGTGTTTGTATTTGATCTGTTTAGTATTAGAAAGATTTGTGTCGATAAAAAGGTCGTCGTCAATGATTAGGTACAGCAAAATGGTGAGTTGGGCCAGTTGGTTCATAACGGGAAAAAAACAAGCGCCGAAAGACTAGGACAAAGTAAGAAAACGACGACAATAAGGCGCAAGGCGCAAGACGACACGACACAAGGCGCCTTGTGTCGTCGTTTTCTTACTTTGTCCTAGTCTTTCGGCGCTTGTTTTTTCCCCGATTAGGTACAGGTTCGTAAGTCTTAGTTGTTTGAGCTATCGCTAACAAACAATCTCTCTCGGGAAGTTGCGTTGGTAGGTCCGTACGCCTGTATTCATTGAAGGTAAACCTAAGTGATTATCGCGGTATATTTTGAAGATTTGTTTATGTCGGTCTTTGTGCGAGGGAACCAAACCATGTTGGCGTATTCTATGTAGGCCTAACTACACTGATATAAGCAACAAGCTTTTTGTCGCTGAGGTAGCTTATTTCAGTGTCCTTTTTAAGCTCAGTAGCCCTTTGAAATCTTCCCGTGTTACATGATTTACTTCAATATTGCATGTAGGAAATTCTAAGGAAGCAGGGGGAGGGGGGGGGGCGGGGGGTGGCTGGGGCTGTGGTGTTCAAATCCGTGGGCAGGAGATTATTAGATGCTGCGGATTTAGCTGGAACGCGTCACCGATTTACCAAATCCCCTCGCCAAATCTTTCATCTGAGAAAGAATCCTGACCGAACCCGCCTCGAGCAAGGCGGCTCTCTCTCTGCCTGCGTATGCAAAACGTCCCAAAGAGTGTCATTCCCGGATTTGATGGGGGATTTCGGCGGCAACGGGGGACGCGAACACCGCGTTCCCGTTGGGGCTTAACTGTCGACTCGCGTGCATTTTCATCAGGTTGCACCATCAATTCTTCCTCTACCCCATCGTGTTCGTCGGTGGATCGCCATCGCAACCAGAAAGGTTACGCAATGCCATTTGGTGCCGATGATGAACCTTCAAAATCATGTTTTTGTACTCGAAAGGATCACGCGTTTTGTGTTGTCCCATTTCTGGGCCTCTACCCAAGGGGCGCTGGAAAAGGCCGCTTGTTTTGGGTCGTATTCACCTGCGCGTCCCTCAACGCGCTCACGAGGGAAATACAAACAAATTCGGCAAGAAACTGAGGGAGAGGAGAGAGATGAGAGGGGCCGTCAGAACGGCGAGCTCTGGTTGGAGTGATTAGGGGTAAACGTGTCCCATAGAAGACACCCCCAAAATCCTTAGTTTGACGTACAGCGCACTGACGTCGAACTGACGGTACCAGCTTTCACGAGCGGCTTTGTATCCGTGTGCCATAACTTATTAAAATAGCTAATGCACGTGTTACTGTCTACAAAAAAAAAATATATTAATCGGGGTTTGTTTGGTTTTACAGCAAAACCTCAATGTTTTGTTTCTTTCATTTCATTTCATTTCATTTATTTCACCTTAAGGGCCCGGTTAGGGCATTACATAAGGGGGGGCAGTAAAACGAAGAATACAATAGCAGACGCAGTAATAGAACAATAGCAGTAACTATAAACAAGAACATGAGAAATTATACATAATGGGCTAGTAAATTATTGTAAAACACTGTTCCATCAGAGGTGCTGACGATGGAGGATGGCAACTGGTTCCACTGTGTGATGGCATATGGGAGGAATGATTCGTTGAATGAGTTAGTTTTACCAGAAATACGTTTTATTGCACAAGAGTTGTTTAGGCGGGAGGATATTCTATCGGGGGTGAGAGCAGTGCGTTCTTTAGCTCTGGGCAATGATAATAAATTTTATGAAGAAGGCATAAACGGGAGAGTTTCCTTCGAATGAGTAAGGGTTTGAGCCCGAGTTGACTTTTTAGAGAAGAGACACTAGTGAAGTGGTCATACGATGATAAGATAAATCGGGCGGCTCGGTTTTGTACTGATTCCAGGTGATTGATTAGATAGACTTGATGAGGACTCCAGATTGCAGATGCATATTCTAATTTTGGCCTTACATAAGTTTCATATGCCAACTTTCGGACTTGGGGAGGGGCGTCACGCAGATTACGTCTGATGAATCCGAGGGTCTGGGAAGCCCCTGCAGAAACGGCTTCGATGTGAGGTCTCCATGAGAGGTCAGGCGTTAGTCTAAGGCCAAGATATTTATACATTAAAACTGATTCGATCACGTCTTTGTCTAGGGTATAATGAAAGGGTAAATGAGTTTTTTTGCGGGTAAAATGGATCAGCTTACACTTAGATTTGTTAAGCGACATGAGCCATTTTCCGCACCAGTCGTTAATTTTTATGAGATCATTTTGAAGCAAAAGATTATCAGAGTCTGTTGAGATGGTGTTATAAATGACGCAGTCATCGGCGAATAGTCGTATTTTGCAGGAGATGTCATGTGGGAGGTCGTTAATAAAAATAAGAAAGAGCAGTGGGCCAAGGACGGAACCCTGAGGCACACCTGAAGTGACGTTTGTTAGCTTTGATTCATGCTCGTTAACAACCGTGTATTGCATACGAGACGCGAGAAAGCTTCTAATCCATGAATATGCAAGGGGATCTAAATTTAGGGATGATAGTTTAGAAAGCAGACGTTGATGGGGAACACGGTCGAATGCCTTCGAAAAGTCGAGAAATATGGCGTCAGTTTGTATATGGTGTTCTAGGTTAGTCTGCAGTTCATGAACAAATTCACATAGTTGGGTCTCGCAGGAGAACCCCTACGAAAACCGTGCTGGTGCCTGAAGAAAAAATTATTTGACGTTAGGTGAGTCATGATGTTAGAATATAAGACGTGCTCAAAAAGTTTCGACGCAATGCAGGTTAGAGAGATGGGACGATAGTTCGAGGCGGAAGATCGAGTTCCCTGTTTGTGGACTGGGGCGATCCTCCCAATCTTCCAGTCGGAAGGCAGACAACTCTTGGAAAAAGATTGATTAAAGATGAGACTGAGAATTTCACCGGAAATGTTGGCTGTATTTTTTAAGATCTTTGCATTAATATTGTCTGGGCCTGCTGAGGAAGTGAGCGGTAGTTTTTCTATTTGCTTAACGATACCGGATGAGTTAACAGTAATCAACGACATGGGATCATAACACTCTTCAGGGACAGTTGGAACATTTTGTGGGGATTCAGTGGTAAACACAGAAGAAAAGTATTCATTAAGCACTACAGGGCACTCCTTCTCCGGTACAGGCTCACCAGCAGTATCCTTCAGATTGATATTTACGTGGCCACTTTTAGGTGACATAAGCTTCCAGAATTTTTTCGGATTATTCTTCAAGATTGCGGGCAAGTCCTGGGAAAAAAATTTAATTTTGGATAGCTTAATGGTTTTAGTATATGTTTTGA
Organism: Ixodes ricinus; assembly: GCA_037355805.1. Taxonomy (NCBI): domain Eukaryota; kingdom Metazoa; phylum Arthropoda; class Arachnida; order Ixodida; family Ixodidae; genus Ixodes; species Ixodes ricinus. The sequence continues at coordinate 9,291 of JAZHYW010026261.1, read as the reverse complement.
GCGTAGTGTAGTAAGCGTCCCAGACAACAGCTAAGTTAGTTCGTTTTGCTTTTGCAAACAGTCGTTTTTTCCTATTGCACAATGACCGGAGCGCTTTATTATACCATGGATTCGATGAGTCCGTCCTAATACGTAAAGTAGGGACGTATAATCTAACTAGATCACTTATTTTATTCTTGTAAAGTACCCAGTTTTCCTCAACAGATCTTATCGAGGATTCAGTTACGTACAAGCTATAAAAATCTGATAAATCATTGTTCATTGCTACGTAATCGGCTTTATTATAATCGTGAATAATTTTACAGATTGGGTTTTTGACAAATACCGGGAATGACAGGTCAACGTGAAGGATACTATGGTCGCTCAAGCCTTTACAATGACGTACTGTTTTTACAATGTCCGGTGATGTAGTTAAAATGAGGTCGAGAATGTTACCAGAGCGTGTCGGTTGGTTGACCACTTGCGTCAGATTGAAGGTTTGACACATGTCAAGAAATTCTGTCGATGTGCGTGACCCATCAGATGATACATTGACCCAATCGATTAGTGGAAGATTAAAATCACCAAAAAGCAACAAGTCAGCTTTTGGGAAACGGTTTTTAATATCAACTAATATGGAGGAAAGAGTGATAGTGAACGATGAATCACAGTCAGGTGGTCTGTAACATACAGCCGTAACGATTTTATTGGATGGCGTGCAAACACATACCGCAGAAAATTCGATGCTTCTATTTGAAATCGTAACATCAAAACAAGTAATACTTTTTTTATAGCAATAAGTACCCCACCACCTCTCCGAATGGCTCTGTCATGGCGAAAAATGTTCCAGTCATCATTATGAGGGAATACTTCGTTGTCATCAATACTAGGATGAAGCCATGTTTCTGTTAGGATTACGATATCGGATTCACTGTCCGCCATGACGGCACAAAGATCATCGCGCTTCGGTATGACACTTCGAATGTTTGTAAAAAGAACAGAATGTAGTTGGTTTTTATCGCGCGGTTCAATGGGGCGGGAACTGATTATCTTTCCCTTAGCTTTTTGCTTTGTTTGCTATGTATTTAGCTCGACAACAGACTGTGAAACTTGATCAAAGAAATAGCGTTTGTTACCGATGTGTAATTTATCAAAGCGCACCTTAAATGATACGTTAAGGCTCTTTCCGTACTCAAAAAGTTTGGCTCGAGATTGACGCACTGAAGCGGAAAAATCTTCGCGGACAGCAAAATCGCTTCCCTTCAGCTTAAACCCGGAAGCCAATATACTCTCTTTGTCCTTAAAACGAGAAAATTTGACGATTATAGGTCTGTTCTTGTCACCTTGAAATTTACCTAAGCGGTGCGACCGTTCTAGATTGGAGGGGTCCAGCTGGATGCCCAGTTTTTCCGAGCAGAAAGCAAGTACAGTTTCTTCCGATTGACTCCACGTTTCGTTTAGAGTGTCAGGACAGCCAAAAAATAGTAGGTTACATCGTCGAAGTCGGTTTTGGTGATCGTCACATTGTTTTTGAATGTTAGCTATCTCAACCGACATGCCGGCCGTTGGTGCAGCGCCTGACACAGCTTTTGCCTCGGCCAGCTCCGCCTCAATAGCAGTTACTCTCGTAGACAGCTGCCCTACCAAAGCACTCGTACTTTTTTGTTCATTTTGGAGAGCAATAACCTTAGCCAGCATGTCGCCCTGAGTAGCCTCAATTCGCTGAACAGTAGATAGAATGCTAGCAATAGCTTCGGTATTTGGGCCTGGGTTTGATTCAATGTCTCCCGACATTACCAAAAGCATTTGTGAGAGCGAAACAAAGTAACAGCACTCGATGCAAAAGCGGGAAAGCAATCTTAAGTAGTGGCGAACATCGTCGTTGGGGCACGACACCATAATCAAACAGGGGTCGCTAGTGCGAAAACATCGTACATTGTCGAGGTAACTAACCTGAAGAAACAGAAGGGTGTGCGTCATTGCTTGCTCAGCGGTGACGTGCCCCAACTGGCCGGTCAGTGATAGCTCCTTTTGTAGGCACTGTTCTGCTGAGGCTGTCCCCGGTTGCCAGGTGAAGTACGGTGATGTGTCCAGATTTGGCGAGGTACACGGTGCAGGCGCGGGTGACGGTCCGTGCTTCGGGAAACAAATCCCCCACTCGTTGTCGCTGCCATCGGACCAGTCTGCTACGAACGTCGGCGGGAGAACCAGCGCCAGGAGCATCTGAAGAAACAGAAGGGTGTGCGTCATTGCTTGCTCAGCGGTGACGTGCCCCCTGAAGTCTTTGATACGTACTTTAGCTGTTTGAGAACTTATATCGCGCCGTTATCAAGCCCCTCGCAAACATTTGGGCCGTCTGTTCGACTATAGGGCGCTGTACGCCGAACTAAAGTTTTGGGGAGCATTATATAAGTCAAGATGTAAAACGACATTTTTTTTTTTTGAGCGTAGGCTCAAATTAGGGTGGCGATGCGGGCTAATTGGTTTATACTTAGGAAAATCAACACTGCTAGTGTAAGCTAGATGCCTTTATCTCCACTGCTAGACTTCTACAAAAGGGGTCTTAGAACGTTTTGTCTAGAAGGCCGGATTGGGTACCTGTTGCAATCTTGAGGGCCGAAAGGTAGGTGCGAGGTTATAAGCGAGACAATACTCAATTTAAATGAAACGGCCTATATAAGCATTTAAATACAGAAACTTACACTAGAGCAAAAATTAAAGAAAGAAATGTGTTGGAAAAATACATATACTTTATTTTTAAGGTCAACATTTTACTCTTTATTACATTGCAAATAAGTGTGACCCCGGAAACGCGGGAGACTTCGATAAAAAGCGCACAAGAACTTTGGCATGTTCACACAGGAAAGAATACTAACGAGAATAACAGATCATATCAGGTAACCATGCATGATATACACCAGAACGTGGAGAAACTTTTTCATAGTTACGCACACATGAAGCAGGGATCTACGAGCAATAATTCTGGTGATGACTATGTAGAGTAAGTAATATGTTGACAGAACCGGCGTTTTGAAGCAGTTTTCTAGGCATGTACGAATAGTGAATTTTGAGTTCGAAGTGAAATAGTAGTTTCGACCGATGATTTTCGAATCGAATATCGAATAGTTTCTTCAAGCTTTTCACTACTGCCCCATGCCTAAACGAAAACCCATCTGTTGGTCCCAAGCTTCCGCTTGTTTATATCTAAGCTAAGTTAATTTCAATCTAGCTATATTTATGGAGTGTGACCTCAGAAAGTCCACTGCCTACGTGGGATGGCAAGCACACGATGTTTTTGCCATGAAATTAAACCTATAGAGCTGCTGAGTTATATCTAATTGCGGGATTTATAAATGTCCTTGGTTCTAGAATTTGAAGAAATCAATGAAGACAATCATGTATGATGACAATGGGTTGTCAGGACATCTCTGCCTAACATATACTCTTCCAGAATAGCCGCAGTTTCATTTTCAAAATTCTACTGTACGTAGATATGAAGATTCACAAAGTTGGCGTTTCTTTTTACACACGCCACGCGCGCGCGTGCACCATACCGCTTTGAAAGTGGGCTTTTCTCTCAAGAACGTGAGTGCAATATTTGTAGTTTTCGAAGTGTTGATCGTGGCGACTTAGCCCCGTTGAGCGCGCTTGTTACCGAGCACCGGTGCACTGCGGAGAAGCAACACCCGCGGAAACCAGCTCCCTGGGTGTTGCTTCTCCACAGTGCCTCAGTGCTCGGTAAGGAGCGCGCTCAACGGGGCGAACCCGCCGCGGTCAACACTTCGAAGATTACTGATATCAGAGTTCATTTCGAAGCGGATATCGAATAGCGTATTATTCGAAACTACTAATCGGAAATTCGAATATTCGCAGAACACTCAATTTTTTTTTCTCATTCTTTCTGATATCTTCGCTTGTGCTTTTCGTGCGTGTCGCGACGCCGACTTCTTTACAAGCCCTGACTTTTTTTTTTCGGTGGTAGCAGCGGGTTGCGGAAAGGGTCTCACTGGAAGTACCGTGGAGATCCGTGGGCCGGAGGGAACGCCTTCGCGGGCCGGGGTTTCGAGATTCCTGTTCTAGATAAACAGAATTTCGAAATCCTCAGACATGGAACCGCTTTCCGGAAGACTTATCGGGTCTGCGTGCGCTGTTATTGCGCAACAAGCAGGCTCTCTTGAGATAACAAGCATCAAGCTCCTCGGAAAGTTTTCAAACCAACGCTCGAATGAGTTGGAGAGCCCGTCAAACGCTCACTTCCGGGGCAAGCGGCTTAGTTCCTGTGGCCTCATATCTGTCTCCTGAGTGCGCCATCCAGCACTCTAGTGGGTATCAGTGGCCTACGGGAAGTTCGGACCGATTCTTCGAAATCGTTTTCTTTTGCTTGCAGCCGACGCGCCCTTATGGCGAATTCGGGTGGTCAGTCGCCGGCGAGGTCTTCCCGTCGGCACCGGCAACCGAAAACGTGCCAGCGGCGCACCACGTGACCCTTTCCACCCGAACAGAAACCACCGGCAAATGGCATTTGCGTTTGCCTGGTTCGCGGGTGAGCTTTGTTAACTTCTTCGATTATTTTATGGTACAATAAGTACGGTATATGCATCAACAACATATATTCGGACTCTGAGGTGTGGGTAAACACGAGTGGCTTCACAATGTTTTCCGAAATATTGACTGTATCAAAGTCCGCACAGCTTACAGGTTCTTAAATTATGTTAATCTATCGTGTTCGGATTTCCGAAGAGCTGTTATTTTGCGAGAGCGCTCAAAACTTACCAGCTTCGCTGTTCATTTCATATTTTCTTGTTATTATTTTCTTTGTCTAATCCTCAGTCTTTTGTCGCGCTCACCCCTTTGGAGTTCTAAGGCGCGTTCACGTGTCAAACTACAAAACTATTCACACTTTTTTTTAATTTTTTACAGCGGTGTAATAGCACGCTGCGTTCTAGAGAAAACTGACTTTGCGCAAGGTGGACGAATTCTACCAAAAAAATGTTGGCTTACCTTTAAACATTTTATCTTCATCTTCGTTGTTTTTGCAACCTTTTGCGGAGCACAAATGGGCGTCTGGCTCAATGGCTTCGTTTTCTAGTCGAACCCGGATATGACGATGCCGGATACAGTCTGGCAGACAAGCTGCCTGACCTCTCGGAGCTCGGGCAAAAATTCTGCCGGTAAACTGGCGCCACACGCCTGAGAAGCGCCACCCGAACAACGCGCACCCGCCAGCCTTTGACCACGCGAACGCCCTTGCCGAAGATATGACAAAATATTTTGCCGGATAATGACGACCCGATGTTGCCATTAGATTGGACACGCATAGAAGAAAAGGGAACGGCTCGGCAAGAATAGGGAGTTTTAGGGAACCGTTTTTGCACATCCGATACAGAACGACGGGCCGTCCGGTTCGCACTGCGCATGTGCGAGTCTTTTGCGGTTGCGCATGCGCAGTTCCTACCGGACGGCCCATCGTACACTACCGGACGTGCAAAGACGGTTCCCTAAAACTCTCCAATATCGTGAGCACGGTCACCGATCCTCGGCTGCATCTTCACCGCGTGGAATCGTGCGTAAAAAGGAAAGCTCAGAATTACTCCGGCGTTTCCTCGGCGAATTTCCGCACTTGACGACAACACGCATTTTAAAAATTCTCGCATGTCCGCATTTTTTTTTCGCTTCGTGAATTCTTTTATTTTCATTTGTTTTGGGGCAGTCTGCTGGCGGCGTATTTGGGTTCACGATCGACGAGACGGTTCGGAATCCCGTTTTGCCTGGTCGATATCGTGGGAAACGGCGTCGGGAAGCCTTTTTCCCCATTCCTTCCCGCGAACCTTTTGTTTCGAAACGGGGTTGGGCAAGGGTGGAAGGAATGCATTGGGTCCCGTTATTTTCCGTTCTTGAAGTGTCCCGATTTGTAATGTCAGAGAGCACACGCTGGGACTCCTGGTTTCTCCCTGCTCCTGGGTGCCGTTTGAGGGCATAGGAGCCGCCGCGATTCTTATACTGAAGCTAGCTCTCATTTAGCCTCGAAAAGTGCACTGACTTGCAAGGTTTTGATCGTAAAAGTGGTTTGCACTACGTGTGGTTTCAGTTAATGCAGCCTGCTCAATATAGATAATAGGCCCATAACTGATTCAGCCTTATTATGTCACTAAATTTATGATCACAAAAAGCGTCAGCCGGATGCGTTCGTTCTTGCTCGTAGGAACTGCTAATTAAACTGTAGTTCTCTAAACTCATTAAATCGTTCTAACGTACCTAAGGCTACAGTCGCCGTTATGCGGACCCTTTAAAAATGCTTCCGAATCTTTCGCGTCTGCGTTATCAACGGTTGCATTTAATGGACAGTCTGTTACTCCCTGTATCGTTTGCTACCCAGCAGAATCTCCAAGCAACGGTATGTTCCCCGGGGACGCTTCCCAATCTTTCGCCCAATCGACCCTATTGGGAACCAAACCACGCCGCAATTAACGTGGCATTTGAGGACAGTAGATATTACGCAATGCCCGAACTTCAGTTAATCGGAACTTGCCTCACTCGCTTTTCACTTGCCTTCTTTCCCGTAACGTCGCTTTTGAGTAGCGTCCACTCTTCGGGGATTTCCCGCGCTTTTTTTTTTCTCGGTTCTTGACGACGTGATACATCGCTGTCTCGACGACGCGGCACGCTCATCCCTCCCCGAGGGATTGATCCGCCGATAGGGGGCGTGGAAAACGGAACCCACGCAACCGGAACTTCGCGACCGAGCTCTTCTCTCCCCGAAAACACAGAGGGAATTCTCTACTCGCTGGGTCTTCTTCCTTTCACTGCTTTTCTGTTCCCTTTTTTTCTTCAGTTTTTCCCTAAAGCCGTTCTTTTCAACGCTGGTTGCTTGTACCGCCTAGTTGTTTTCGTTGTGTTTATGACAGTACCTTTTCTTCCCTATTTTGTCCAAAATTTTGTTTTTCGACGCCTCTTCTTTTTGTTTACTGTTCCTCTGTTTTGATTTGTTTCTTTGTCTCTCCTAAAGTCTCTTTGACATCTTCATCTATTCTCTTCCAAATCCCTGTTGTCTTCTCCCTTTCTTCTACTCTTTTCACCCTGTCTCTCCTGCCTTTTGTTTTCCTGAGTTCCGTGGCTTTGGTTCGCCTTTTTCTCTTCGCCGCAACCTCTCCTTATACATATATTTCCTCGTTTTTTTTTCTTCTGGTTTGTTATAAGCCTCTTTTGATCTTTATCAACTCAATTTGGCTTCCATTCCCGAACTTATACGGTTACGCCATTCCACTTTTTATTTTCTCTCAGATCTAAGGCGCCTTCCGAACATTTCTTAAGATCTCTGAAACCCCTCAAAGTCATTATCTTATCCTGGCTTGAGTATCCCCAATTTACCGTTCCACGCGTTTTGTCTCTAATTAAGTTTGCTCCTTCTCGTCGCAATTCTTCCTTGCCTGTTTGTTTTCCCCGTTCCACCTACGCCACGGCGTATTCCCTAAACCTTTTTCACTCCCCGATTTGTTTTTTTTTTAATTTATTCCATTTTTCCTTTTTCCCTGTCCTTAAAGACCGACGACCAGTTCGCGCTTTCCACTTTTCCCCGCTTCCTCCTCTCCCACCTCCCACCCTGTCCACCGTTATCTGTTTCCTCCTCTCCCATGGTGAGGAGGATCTTCTGCCTTGCAGAATCTCGAGTCTGGTCGTCGGCCTTTAAATACGTACCCACCCCTTCCCTCCTGGCCTCTGCAATTTTGTACCTTTTCCATCCATAGCACGTTGCTTGTCAAGGACAGCGGAAGAAGCACCTCTCGCAGAGCTCTTTGGTCCTCTCCACTCGCCTCATCTCCAGCGTTTGCTCTGCACACGATAAGGGGCTGTTTAACATGTGAATCATGTTTCTGGTCTATAGTTCCTCTGCCCACTGATCGGTGTTTAAACTTGTCCCTAACTTCGTGTCCTTCATCTTCTCCCGTCTGTCAGCGTGTCCTCATATTCTAAGCTTCTCCCGTTTGCTCAGCTACGTTTTGCTTTTTTGTTTGTTTGTGCATATCCTCTCTCGTCCGCAGTTTGGCTGATGTCCATCCATAAAATCGATCCCCTGTTATCCTCCATACGACTCCTTTCTTGAACTGATCTTCACCCATCCGCATTTCCTCCGAACGGTCTTCCCGAAAATTCCCAACGTCTTTGACCTTTCATAAAATGATCCCTTCTTCCTTCGCCTTCTGTTTCTCTTCTTTCTTTTTGTTTTCATTTTTATCGGCCATTCCCCTTTTAACCTTCTTGCTCGTGGCGTCTTTGCGGGTCCACATCAGCCGCCGCGCGTCGTTGTTCAAGCGAGTCGAGCGAGTCTCTACTCTGTTTCAGCTTAGGTTGGACCGGAGCGGATGCTACAAGACACCGGGGCCAATCCCGATGTCGCGTGAGTGTCACGTGGCCTGCTGGAGCGGCGCCGCGGCGCGCGGGCGCGTTAATAGTAATAGGTTTGTAGCTCTGGATTGGTTGAGACGGCCCATAGCGCCCTCGGCTGTCCACCTTAACGCGAAACAGAAGTCTAGCAGCCGTTGGATCATGTTTGTCGACTGTAGTCGTCTTTCGCGCTTGTTTAGTTGTCTGGACGACGTTCCGGTAACGACGCGGTTCCAACGGCCTTTACGCGTCGTTTGCTGCGCCACAGCGCCGCGTACGGGTGTCCGTCGTTGTACAATATCGCTCCGCGTTTGTTTTCCTTTTTTTTTTTTGTGGGCGCGGCAGAAAAAGGGAGTTGAGGTTACAATATTCCTTCTCACTTCTTTGTATTTTTTTTTGGAGTCACTCGGGAGTGCTGCTATTTTTAGGCTAAACCTAGAGATGTTCCGAGAAAGGTTTGAGATTTCTTCCCACTCTCGAACTTGTTAAAGATTTTCTCGGTAGAAAAGAGAGAGCGGAGACCCGAAGTGGATTCCGCGCACGGAGGTAACGTTCCGGTGCTTGATAATAGGATTTTGTAGGTTTTGCGCATCCGCATACGGGATGACGATGGGCGCCTCCGGTAACGGACACCGGGTGCGCATGCGCTACCATCAGAAGACTCGCGTATGCGCAGTTCGTACCGGAGGCCCCATCGTACCGTATCGGGTGTGCAAAAACGGTTCCCTTAAACTCCATAATAGGGAGTCTTGACACACATCCAATGACGATACGCGCTAACGATACGATGTCTGCGCAAATTCGTCGGCCCAGTATCGGTGTCTCGTTATCGGTGTCGTCAGAACGTTATACTAAAACTCCCTATTTATGGTTCCGCGGACCTCCCCGTACAACGTTTTGTGGCCGTTACCCTGGTATCCCGTGGGCTCC